>JAHREC010000005.1:0-138548 GCA_020081605.1 Albifimbria verrucaria
CGTATGCAATTTCACGCCTAGGCCATCTGTCGTATTCCAGTGGTCTTGAATGGGGTAGAGTAGCAATATTGCCCCTGTACTGTGACCGTTGGTATGTATGCTTGGTAATCCATACCTCGACATCGGCCGAGAAAATGCATCGGCACATTTACTTGACGTTGATTTCAGAGGCATGCTACACAGTTCTTTCACATATTCCTTGTCACGATGAAATTCTGCTTAGTAGTCGTGTTGCTCGCCACCCTATCCATCGTTTCGACTGCCGCTGCTCAAGAACTTCTTTGTCGTGTTCAGCCGGCTATTCAATTTCAAACTTGCGGTACCAAGCCACGCATACTCCGGCTCTCAACAGGCGGCACCTATACTGCCATAATTGATCCGACCAATCCCGATAGGTATCATCGATACGGCGCCTGTGCGGCTGATGCATTGGATGGAGTTCTTTCGACGCGAGAGGTAGCGGACTTCACCGACATAGAGTTGTTCCGTAAAGGCAGTCCTGACATATCCCTTGAAGACATCGTCAATATGTGCAAATTGATTCGAATGGAGGTTCTACGGCATGGTTTAATCGACATTGTACAAATCATCGCTGGCACAGACGCCGTGAGCTACATAGCATTCGTTATCAATATGCTATTGCGCTCGTTTGTGCCTATCTACTTTCTGCTGGCAATGCGCCCAGCCACTTCCATCAGTGCCGATGGGCCCATGAATTTCATACAGACGATTCAAACGTGCCTGTCTGGGGATTCCCTGGATCGACCCTCTCTAGCGGTGATTGATGGTCACATATGGGACGCTGCACACATGGCCAAGCTGTATCCTCATTCTGTCGCTGCTTTTGGTAGTGAGAGAGGGCCTGAGGGAATAGTAAAGGATGGTGAGCCTATGTACTATCGAAGGCCACCAGCGGAGCGACCCTGGCCTGACACAAATGTTGACACTCTACCCGAGGAGTATCCTCCGGTGGTTATAACTCCCTGTCATGCGGGAGCTTATCTGCCTCAGATCGAGTATTTGTTTCGCTCAGATGAGGTTAAAGGCATTGTCTTCCAAGCCAAAGCGAACAGCTGCGCGACAGAAGTTGGCGAGCTTGTCAGCAACTGGATGAAAGTCTATCCCAACGTCTTAGTGGCGGTGGGTTTTGAGGGACTAGAGGGATTTGTCGGGCCGGAAATCTATGGCTTCAGTAATCCACCAAGTAACTTGATCTTCGGAAGAAATCTGGACGTGATCAAGCTTCAAGCCATCCTGCGAATCGTTTTAGCAGTGGGCGAGGGGTTGAGAGTGTGAGAGCGTTTGTGGAGGCCGGATGGTGAGGAATCATGACAACTATGGAGACAATGCCGCTGCATGATGTTGGCACGAGAAGAGGGTATGGGCTGCTGTAGGCTGCAGTGATTTCTTTAATTGAAGGTATCGTAGGAAGGGCCAGGTACTGTCTTCTATGCTGCTATCGTTGGTTTCGAGGGTTTGACCACGCCAGTCAAGTTTCCTTCTGCAGTTTTCGTGGTGCACAAAATTGCAAAAGCAAATCATTGGTGAAATCCTTTGACAGCTGATTATGAGATACCAAAGGGAGCAGGGTTATGTTGATTCATCTCGCCGTCGACCTTCTTGGTCGTGACTGGGAGCTCGATTGCTTTGTACTTGTCAGATTCATATTCTTCCCACCAGGCTTTGAAAGCGTCTTCTGCCCGCCGTTTAGCGGTTCGATGCAAGATGGGCCAGTGTTGAGGAGCACCTGCAGGAACTTGCATGAGGCATCCAGCTTTCGCCAGGGCATCTGCTTCTTCGTTTCCGGGAATCTTGGCGTGGCCGGGAATCCCGCGGACCTTGGTGACGCGGTGCGATGCGGCGAGTGCCTGCAACTCGATGAAAACATCCTGTGAAGAGTCGGAGGGCTGGCCTCGGAGGCAGGTGATCGCGGCAATATTGTCGAGGCAGGCCATGATTGTCTGTTCTGAGCAGTCTTGGATGCTTAGCGCTGCTATGAGTCCTTCCAGGGCACCAGTCGCTTCTGCATCAAGACCTTGGCTGGCCAAAGGAATCTGAGCCTTAAGTGATTGCTCGGCCGCCGCAGTGCACGGTGAATCCGTACCTGACGGCACCTTCCTTCATCTGGGAGCCATCGGAATACACGACCAATGTGGGTGGTGGTAACTCCCAGGGCCAGTTCTGGAATTCTGCAGCGGTGCCCCTTTGGAAGCAGTCTGGAGAGGATCCCGGTCTTCGCTAACCTCGCTAAATGTGTTTGGTAGCAGCGCCGGTCGCTTGTAGTCTGGCAGCAGCTCATTAGTCTTGCAGAGCCGGATGCGAGTAGCAGCTACCGGCTGCTAGTATTCTAGCTTGATCACTCAATGGATGACCGGTGATTCTACAAATCGAGTGCGCGAGACGAGCAAATGAGCCGTGTCGAGACACTTGGTCCGGGTTGCGGATCAAGGCGGCCTGCTTCTCTTAATTGTACAATGTCTTGATACCCCTCTCTCGATGAGGAGCAACCATTGGAGTTGCTCTTCGCAGCGACAGGAACTGGATGCTCTGCGACAGTTGGCAACGGCTTCGATAGAGGTCCTCATTTCCCTTCCAAGGAAGTCAAATAGTACGGAAGCCTCTCATTTCTTCTGCTGGACACTTGTCTCGTAACCAGTGTTGGCCAACCAAGTCTTGAAAACTTCTTCAGGAGTGAACGTGGGAATGATGATGCTACCAACATAGCCAAAGAGCCATCATATGACTGCGATAATCGATCGAGCGTCCACGACATAGGGAACCATCCGCCAGGCTCGACTCAGCACTTCCTTAGGCGAGTCAACGGTGGGTCATGAAGGGTGTCCGTTGAATTGCACTACTCTGGCGACCGTAGAACAGCAGTCAGATGGTCGTCATTTGGCATCTCTCATTGAATGTGAAAAGTCTCCGTTTATGTGTCGAACACAGATCTGACCCAATGACCCAATTAAAACCAGAGGAAAACTAATGACATTAGTTAGCTAGTGAATTGACCGATGATAGAAGTCCCGGCATCTAGTGACATGCGAAGTTTCTCTATGTGCCGAAGTGTTGAACAAGACTCTGTGGATTTTGTAAACCCTTTGGAGGCTTAACATATTCAATGAGAGAAACTCCATTTTCTAAAGTTTGTCGTTTGTTCGTTCCTGTTTCAGGGGTTGATGAAGGGCGAGTCTAGGTGATGTTGGAGATTCGCTCTGCTCGTACAGAGCCTCGCATTATTCGATCAGGAAGTTTCGTCTAGCTTTCGCGTATTATCCAGGCCTGCTGGAACTCTAGATGGCGAACGACTATTTCCAACCCTGGGTCTGTCGAAGTCCATCGACGCCTTCGTATTCTCGGTCACGCCACCCATGCAACGATGACAGCTCACACATTCTTGAACTTGCAGGGAAAGTCGAGCTTCTTGCACCGCGCACATTGAGGATAGGCGGGATGCCATTTGCTCTTTTTCGATCGGCACGCGATGCATGCGATCACCAACCTCTTGCGCGCTTACCTTCCTTGGTAGCGGCCCAGCAAGCGTTCACTGCATTACCATCTATCAGTCTTACAGTGGCTGTCGTCATCATAGGGTGGCACATGCCTTCACCGGGTATCTCCCGCCCAAATTCTAGGAGCGAGACCATTGCCATATGGGATGGCGTCAGAAGCGACGGTGGTTGCTGATGTCGGCACCAGATCTATCTCACTTGTTGATGGTATATTCACTTGATGGCCAAACGCCAGCTCTCCTGGTCTTGAAAATTCTAGAGAGTGGCCTGGTGGGGATCAGGATCCTGTGCCACGAAATGTTAAGGCATACTCATAGTGACCAGAGTCACGCTGCGTCGGCAGGTTTCCACTCGAGTCCGGACCGTGAGGTCTTCAACTTCTTTCTCGGGACTTGCAATGAATTTTTCTAGCGCAGCTATTGCTCGCTCATTCGCGGCCAAGTCCGAGGAACCACCTCGATCGACGTATTCCTGAATGTCATTATCCATCATCTCCTTGACTTCGCTGATAGACTTGCAGATGTTGTCCCGGTCATTAATAATTGTTCGCTCTTTCACACAATCATGGCCCAGGATAGCATCGCCAACCGATCAAGCCTCCATGATATCAGAGGTCGACTTTTTCGAGCTCCTTGTCCGTGTGTTGGATGATTTCTCTTCGGTGGCCAAGATCTTCCTTCAAAGACTGGATTTGTGCTTGTATGCCTTTTCCCTCTTCCAATTGACCCGCGGCTCAGCTAATACTGGTTCTCGGCTCGCTCTTTTCAACCTCCAAGGCGTTGAGCTGGTCCTTAATTCGTTATCTTTCCAGCATCAGCTTCGAAGCGTGAGCCCTGAGTGCTCACATCTGCTCGGACAAGATAGCTTAAAGCTCATGAACCTCTTCGGCGGATCTGGTGGAGCCTCCAGACGTCTGTTGAGACACGATTCAATCTACCTGGTTCTCCAAGTCTTTGATGTCTTCCACAGTCTGGGAAGCATTCATGACAGTCTTGGTCATATAGTCCATGCCACGATACTTCTCTTCTTCTTTGGCAAAAGGGATTCTTGTTCGTCGAGCTGTCGTTCCAGCACATCATGCTCGCTTTGAACAGCCTTGCACTCCTCGCGGAGCTTGCAAAGTTCGACTGTCAACCTTTGGCGCCCTCCTGTTATCGTGGATGAGGGTGGGGATCATATCCAAGGCTGGCCATCGAGGTAGGGCGCCGCACTGCTGTGAGTGCAGCACGCCGTAGCCGGTAAGCGTGACTGCTGATGACGTGCCAGGATGCTCGTAGAGGCTTGAACGTGATGTTGTCTGCGCCAGGAGATGTGTTACCGGCTTGCAGTTTCGTATACCTCACTTCTGGCGAGAAGGTGATTTCTCTTGACGCGTTCACTGGGATCCCAGGGCCGAGGATGTCGTCCTCGACCATGTAACACACTCCAGCGTGACCCGTCGCGGTGCCTTTGTCTTACCATACTGGGTATAGTACACCAAATTGTAAGCCTGGGGTGGTGGAGGTTAGAAACCCTTTCAAGGTAGCAACCCTTGCAGAAAGTTGTTTTCAACTTCAGTGCTATGCTTCAACAGGACAAACCTGTAACCCTAGCTCCTGTAACTGCCCCCTTTTCACTTGTTTCTTAAAGTCAAGCGTTCGATCGAACCAGAAGCTGAACCAGCTGAGCTCCTTGCCTGTAACATTCTGTGCATCGCCACGGGAGGACCGCTAGGTTCGTATTGCGGCCAAGACGCAGCACCGGGCAAGGCCCTTATGACCTCGACTTTTCTCCCAGCCCGCCTTCTTCTTCGCTGTGACAAGGAGCAAGCGGCATGGTGATATCGGCAGCACTAAGGGCCCTGCTTTTGAGTGGTGCTCGAGTAGTAGTCGAGGCGGGGCTTCACTGTTTTGTTGATGCACGAAGCATTATAGGTAGTCCATAGTCCTTGTCGCCGCCTTGATCTTCGCGACCGCATACAGGACACGCTTTGATGGTGTTGGCGCTCGTGATAGACCCTTCATCCCTTTGGGTACCTTTCGCGCCGGTCTCATCATTATTCCCAGTATACTCTGTGCCTTGGCCAGTTTTCAGTCTCTTTCTCGGTGGGCAGAATATGCCATGCTCTTCGCAGAATATCCCACGCCTCACAGCCATCTTCATAAACCTACATATTGCACGATATACTCCCGGATGAAGTACGCTTAGATGTGCCATTATGTAAACGACATGCACAAGTTTTCCACATACACAGCAACTGTGGCGATGGGCCAGTAGCTGTGCCACAGTCTCTTGGTCTACTAAGCGGTTGTGTGGTTTCAAAGGTTGAACATGCTCTTGAGGCCCGGTTAGTAGTCGGTCGTGTATCGAGAAAAATAAACCTACTGAACTCTGGGGTTGGTACTCGTTCATGCAAATTCCTTGGCATGTCTTGGCCTGGCAAAGCATATTCTGTCGGTTTTGTAGAACCAGTATGGTCTGGGTTTGAATTGCAAGCGTCTGAGGAGGTGTGGGAAACCATTGGCTTTTGCACCCCGCCATCGATCCTTGAAAGTCTACAACCATCATCGACTACGCTGATGGGTAGCTGGTCATCGCCAATGGCCTCCAAGAGCGGCGTACGTAATGCTGATGGGTCCGAAAAGTTGGACTTGGTATTTTCGACCGTTTGAACTCCAACAATCTCGGGAATATGCAGAACTGAACAGTCAGCAGAGATACACTCAGACGTCCGTGTTTCTGGGACTATAACAGCCGGGGCTTGATTCTGACCAATGCCCTCAACAGTTTCGGTCAAAACTGGCGATGCATGCGGATGGTGACCAAGTGAGTCGACGCTTGCATCTTCGCCATGCGCACGTTCCCAAGCAGGCATAATCGACTTGAGAATGTCCAAATGGGGGCTTGCCCCACGGCCCTGCAGATACATGATGGTCACTACCAGCCTTAGCAGCACATCCGAATCTGGGTTATTCGCTTTCAGAAAGCGTTTGATGATGTCCGGTATGACAGGTGGTTTGGTCTTTCGAACGGCGTCACGCCACTTTTGCTGAAAGTCCATCGTCTTGGAACCTCCTGTGCATTGTTGCATGTATAGACCTACTTGATCAACCTCATCAAATGATTTATAATCCTTAGGCTTGCTCGTGGTGAAGAGGGTGGCTGATAACGCGTAGTCGAATCAGTATCATTATAGTTGAGGAACAGCTCCGACCCGGCCTTGATATCATGCATAGCTTGGATCTTGACACGATACTCGCCCCCAACAAGGAGTACGCGAGCTTTTACATTGGGCGTATCAGAATGATTGCAGAACGCCATCTCACTGCCGCAGAGGCGGGCGTCAATGATGATGCCAGCCATACGCAGGATTTCGAAACAATATGGCGAATCATCTGGATTCCGATATTCGGCTTCTTCATTGTCCAGAATCTCGCCTTTCAATTCCGCGACAATGTCCCTTTCAACAATATCGATCATCGGTGAAGACACCACGCCCTGCTCCGTCAATGGTACTCTTGGCGACAAGAAGCTTTTTGGCAACACCGCGTTGGAGTGAGCAATTCTGACACTTCGCAGCATCATTTACCGTACCGCCCAATCGTATCGTTTTGGCTGTGCCACAAGGCGTACATAGCATCGGATCACATTCTCGAGCAAGTTTAACGCAAAGACAGGTCCCGTCCGAGCAAGGGCGGTCCTTAGAGTGGCATTCACATCCCCAAAATCTGAAGTCGCAGCTTTCGGGGCAATGACAGGATGGTTCACAGAAAACCTTGGCCTTGACGCAGCGGCAATTGCTAGGTAGGCACTGCCCTTCATGTGCACAACATAACTTTGGTCTCACAAGATGATTATGCTGATTCGTTGGAAGCCATCGCTTTCGTCGCTTGTGACGACTTTTGTTATACCGTGCCGGTGAACGTAGGCTTTCTGGCAGGTTTTGGTGACCCTTGCGGAACATGCGGCCCCGTTCACCAAATCGAATATGCCGTGGTCTTCTTGGAGCTTCTGGCAAATATCTGCACAGCAGCGGTCCATCAGCCCAGACAAGAAACAAGGCATCGAAACCTCAGTTTTAGGCCAGTAATGGACGAAAAATCTGACCATATTGTCATCCTCCCGGGACCAATCCCGCCACTTTTTGGAGCTGGCGGACATCTGGCGGCAATAAGTCGCAGACTCCGGTGAGTGCGTTTTGATGTCTGCTTGAGGATGTGGAGGATGTGATGTACGTTCAAACCATTCAGGCGCGAAAAAGACTCCATGGTTGCAGAAGTCAAAACGATAGCACAAGGGGCATATCTCGAACAGGTCCGTCGTATCACAGCCATCCTTTTCCCAGTGGAGGTGGGATTGGCTTTTACTTGCTGCTTCCCATCGTTCTCGTATCGCTTTTTGCGTTTGGTGGCCTAGGATGTTGTCGGTGATTTTTACCCACGGGATCTACGATCAACGATCAGCTTTTTCCATCATCAATGGGGCGTCATGACGAACCGTCAAGGTATTTTTATTGCAATCGTACTTCTCGTGCCAGAATAGGCCAGTATCGCGCACACGGCCATTGCTTCCTTCCACCACGTCAATTGGACCATAAATTGTCTGCCCGTCTATCTCCTGAACTATTGCCAGGTCAGTTATATTAGGCTCGCCGCTGAGTGTGGTTGGGTATACAAACGTTCGGTCGGAATAGATCAATTCTAAGGGGTGATGGCGTCTCTGTCGTCCTCCAATCAATGTGTGATCGCATTTGGTGCCGGCCGGTATGTCTTCCGGCCAAAACATCCATCGGACTAGCCACCTATCCTTTGCCGCCTTTTTTATAACCTTCGCGACCCAGAACTTCTTTCTAGCCTCCTTGTCATTGAAGGTTTCGAGATTAATGCGTACTGCTTTTCCACATTGCTTAGGAGATCCATTGACGACAACAAATTGTCCAGTATAGTCCTCGTGGTGCATGTCCATACAGAATACAAATACTAGTGATATGTACTGATACGGACGAATGTTGTTGTTCCATCTACAGAGTAAGTTTTGTGAGAAAGTTTTTCTCTTCAGAACGGAATAAGGTTACTTCCACAAAGCCCCCCTGGCAGAGGGCACGGAGTGCATATGTGATGGCTAGTGGGGTCAGCAGGTGCAGTGTAAAGTGTTGATTAGGTTCAATCGTCCTCACCTCCCGAAGATACCACTGCTTAGGGGGTCGAACAAGCTGAGGTGATTCCGAGCCAAACATTACATGTTCACCATTGAGTTCGTTTTGACCCAGGGGTCGACCAATGTCAGCTCGCGTAATTACGGTCGCGTCACGAGTGGCCCGTGCCACCAACCATTGAATCCCTCGCCGTCCATGCTAGCTGACTAATGTAACATGTGCAGTCTCCGAGCTCCCGACCTTCTCTAAACTCAAAAGATGGACATCTCATTGAAGGTCCGAAGGCTCCAACACTGTAGCAGTCTGCATAAAGTCTTAGCCAACATGCCGGGACATAAAGATACTTCATATTACTTCCTGAATACTGAATGAATCATGTAAGTCTTTGTAAAGCTGCTAAATGCTGCGACTTCTATTATCAGCTAAGAAGCCACAGCAATTTGTGGGCTAGTCAACGTCACTAACGTTTTCCCCGTTCTAATACCCTCTATCGATCAGATACGTCCGCGATAAGGCTTCCAGCTTTATGTTGATCGCCTTAGAACCACGAGGCTGCACTGTCGTGGCAAGCAACTGACAACCGTCAGCGGGGCAATTCTATTGGTCTTACCACCTCCATCTTGAGATAGTGGCAGCAACATCGCGGCTGGGCTGACACCTGGAGGATACCCGCGGCCCCTTGCTGGCTTTATGCCATCCCTAGGGTTCCGTCGGCTTCCATCGGCGCCGCTGCCCTTGTCCGCGCGCTTATACCCTTACTGTCTCGCTCCAAACCATCTTTAGCCTCGTTCAGCGGCAAGTATAAGCATCTACGGCGCGTCACAATAATTTGTCTGAGCTTAGTTCATCGGTATGTGTCTTGACAGGCTTGAAACACACGCTGTTATTCGAGCAACTCATAGTCTGCGGTGATTTTGTCGCTTCTCTTACAGAAAACACCTCACACAGGCGGCGTCAAGCTAGCCCACCTTGTCGAACGCAGTCCACAGCTTGGATGCCTTGTTGACGTCGATTTTGCACGCCTGCTGGGCATCAGATTTGCGGAACTCCTTGCCTGTGCGCAGGCACTGCAGGCGACACGCGACACTCAAAAATGCGGCTCTTGCTGGTGAGGTAGGTTGCGCAGTCTAGACGAAGGTTGCCAGCCAACGTCACCTCGTCCGGGTGAAGCAGGTGAGCGTGTGGGTCGTTGCTGAGATCAATTGGCTGACCCTTCCAGTCCACCTTGAGGCTGTTAGGTCTGCTAGGCAGAGCGTTGGGAGGCGGGCAATAGCCAGGCAAGGCATCGAACTTCTTGCTGTCCTCGGCGGTTGTGGGGGCCATGCCAATCGTCCCAATGATACGGGCCGGAGGCAGATACAATTGAGGAGGTATGGTGAGAAAAGAGCAATTAAGGAGGAAATGAAGGGACATGTTAGGAGGTGATGTTAAAGAAAAGCTATTGTGAATAAATGACTGATCTCTTGTCCAAGTTGTCTTATGAACGCAGCTTCTCATACCAATACTAGCTCCATAGTAGCAGAGTCCCGTTGCTTCTGGCCTTAGTCGGTGGTTCGAGGAAGAAAAGCTGAGGCTTTGCTTGAATTCGAATGAGCGACGCAGTTGTTATGAACAGGCTATGGCAAGGCTGTGCAACCTTTGCTGTGACGAGCCTTTGCTCTCACCTGTTTCGTTGACCAACAAGCTGTACGTGGCCATGTTGTTGATAGCACGCTGCTGCCTAACATGAACCGATCCCGTTCGGTAGGTTCACTGAAACACATCGACTCATCTGCCATCTTCTGCAAGATTTAACAACCATCGCCGTAGTTATAAGGTTGGTCCTTCTCTTATGCCAGTGAACCCTGATCAGCAAGTTCGACGGCTTTCTTAGAGAGTGCTGTATGTGACTGATTCGTGCCTATGTAGCAGAGCGACAAAGAACATTAACGGCGCCCGTTTTATATAAACATATAGTCCCAAATCATTTTTCGTTCTATATATTCTGCTGGGACATAAAACAACACCACACCCAAAGTCGTAGGTGAGTTACTTAGAGAAGAAGAGCAACAGCATCACAGCAGATGGTAAGTGAAATTGGATATCACATATCATCTGATCAATTTATGCTCCATAGAAGCGTAAAGTAGAAGCAATGAATTGTATTCTTTTGAAGAAGGGTAAAAGATGCTTGCTTGCCCCTTCCTAGTAGGTTGGGTAGTCTGCAGTCTTATACCCATAAGAAGGGTAAAGAAATAAGAATAGTCCAGGGTAAGTAAAGATAAACGCCGTATTTCCCTTGCGTCAGTCCACGCTCAACACAATATGAGGCTCATTACCCGGCAGATTGGGTCGGCTGCAGCCAATGGACCTCGTCTCGCCATGTGATCTGGTCAGGCACCTAAGGCCACAACTGCTCTTTGCGCCACGTCTACCCCTCCCCACCCGGACCTGACGGCCAGGTCATCTAGATTTCACCAAATATTCACTCACCATGTCCACCATGTCCGCCATTCAGCCTACCGATCATTCCTTAACAGTTAGCGTGGCGTTTGTTGTCACTTGGATCCTCGAGCTGTGTTTTCTCTTCTTTCTAGCCATTCCCAAATCATCTGTTGCTTTGCTGCTCACCCTTTTTCTCTCTTTTTTCTATATTGTACACGGCCTTTATGGAGTAGTTGTGCTCTTCATAGCCACCAAGGTATATGGTAATAATCTTGAAATTGCCTCTAGATACCTCTCCGACTGCATGCTCTTAAACGCGGTTACGTTCGAGCTGTTCGTTGTATGTTTCGGACCCTGAAACCTTTATCGTTGAGCTTCACTGACAAGCCGCAGAGTGCCATGCTCATTACAATGAGACGAAAGAACTGGGGCATCTACGAATGTTCTGCAGCAATTTTTATTTTAGGAATCTCTCAAGGCTTCCTTCTCCTTGCTCGCTGTCGTGATATTGACCAACTTCATACATCAATTACGTATCTCACCACCAAGGAGCTCCTGTGGACCTTCATGCCATTTAGGTCATATCTGTACTTCCTGGTCACTTAGACATCATCAGTCCGCTCTCTCACCCGCATGCGCGCGCGTAGGGGCGCCCTCGAGGCCATCGACAATAGGAACCCCCATTCATACAGCCTCGTGAGATCTGATTCTCCCATCGCCATTCGCTGGGAGTCAGTGGTGCCACCTGGTAAGTAGATGATGAGGCATGCATCTATCTCTGCTTCATACCGGCTTTTGCTCACTGGAGATGGGAGCCTCACATCCAGCGCTACCCTATTCCATATGCCGGCGCTGACTGATTGGTATTTTCCCTAGTTTCTGTCCAATAGTATACATAGAGCCATACATTCAGACAATCATCGCCTGGGCCAGAAACGAATACCTTCATGCTTTACTGTATGGACGTTGTGTCATACCATAATCTGGCTGATCCCAAGCCTACCACTGCCGAGAAACGCACATTCGATTTCGATTAAAAGTGCATGTAAACGAAATCGGTACATGTCAAGTCTGAGCATTAAACTGGTTGATAAGAGGGTGAAACTCTGAGAGAAGGAATTTCTGAGAGAATCTACGAAGTAGCAAGCGTCGACATGATTAACAGGGTTTCAGCGGCTACGAGGTATGTAATGAAGAGACATCACAGTATGCGAACCCACTTCTTGGTTCATGTTAAGAGGGCCACTACTATACCCCATGAAATTGGGATCTTGTCACGCAGACCGCAGACAGCAAACGGCAGACAGTCTTGCTGAAAATCTTGTTCACGTTGAAGCCGAGACGATTGATCTGTTTGAGGAGAGATGAGTTGGCCCAAACCTGGTGGAGGCTTTGCGCCCATCAGAAGATATTGAAGAACCAGACGTTTGAGCCCGCAGCATACAACCGAAACACACGATTGAAACAAGTGTTTGAGACACGCTCTGCCATCTAAAGTTCAGCCCGATCGAGTTGAGCCCGGTGGTGTGGCTAGACGATTGTAGGCTCATATACACCAGGCACATATGGGGAATTTTGGCATTACATTATTAAAGGGCTGTTCACGATGTGAGAAGGAATCTGACACAAGAGAAGGACCGACTTTGTCATCACAGTGGTGGTTGTCAATGTCAAATCTTGCAAAGTATGACAAACCAGTCAATTTACTTCGGTGAACCTGTCAGAGGGGACCGTGAGGTTTCAGGCAGCAGTGTGCTAATAACAACGTAACCACATACAGTCGTTGTCAACGGAATATAAGAGGGTGAAGGCCCGTTGCGTCAAAGGTGGCACAGCCTTACCATCACCTCTCAAGAACCAATTACCACCTCGCCCGGTCAACTTCAAGCTTCAGGATTTCTGCTTCGAATCATCAACTAAGATCAGAAGCCACGAGGCTCTCCAACTACGAACGTAGCCTGGGCATGAGCCTCCTGATTTTCTCCATCATTGCTATTTCGCCATCTCACGGCCTCAACCACAATTGCCTCTGGCCATCTCGATGCCAGCAAGCTCATATCGCCGCCCGACCCTGTGAGTGACAGCTTTGCTCATACCACAGCACCGCCAACACGTCCAATTCCACCTCGACCGAAGGCAATGTCGAACCTGTGTCGTCTGCGAAGCACACCAGAGTCCAGCAGTTGTTATCAGAAGTTTTGGCAGTAGGCTCCGTGCCAAGCAGAGGCCGTGCCGCACAGGGCCATGCCGGCGGGCCCGGTTCGGTTCTCCGGTATCCACCAGCAAGGCACAGCCAGGCTTAGTTGCCGACTCAAACGCAAATATCAAGTGAGGCACCCAACACGCATGGACACCTATAGAGCATGATGATGATGAAATGTATAGCATTAGTTCCTACTCATTCCTGACTAGCCGTACCTGTCATGTTGCCCAACCGTCCTTCCCACCCAGCCTCAGCCTCAGCTACCAGGGTACTGCACGTCGGAAGCGTATATTCCCGCTCCACCTCAACCTCAGGTCTACCGTTACCAGACAGCAAATTGATTCGAACTCGCATCCTTGAATATTGTTTTCGCACCAAGCTTTGCGTCCTCCCCAGACTTTATGCCGTCGTATCAGGCTAGATCTAACTGTCTGCTGTGCTGAACCACTGAACCGCGGTATTGCCAATCCTAACAAATGTCGCCATGCTTAGCGTCTTTCTGGGGCATCTTTCGGTGTTAAGCGAGGCTCCCAGGGATGAACTTTGAATGGGTGCATTTTGGACATCTGTGTTCTTTCGAGAAATGTCTCAAAAACGTTAATTGGAGGCTAACATAGGCTCTTTTTGCAGCTTTGCGCAATCGTGAGAAAGAGTTAGGTAGCATTTTCAGAGAGGGTTTCGAAGGATACAGAGGCAGAATTTAATGACTAAAGAGGAACGACGTGAATGACAATTATCATCCGAAAAGAGAGAACATGGTGATGTATTTGTACCGTATCCTGTCCACTAGATCAATAGTACTGTAGGCTTGTCCGGAGATGTGGCGTTGTCTTACTTGGTTTTATTTTTGCTAAATCCCAACTTCCAGCTGAGATGATAGACTATGGCTTGTCATTACACGATACTCTGAGTCAAGCTCTTCACCCTTATGAATCAGCAAGCATATTGTACAAGGCTCAATCATCTTTGCCGCTCTTAGCTAACGGCCCTAGTTGGGATCTCATTATCTCTCACAGATAGATCATCTGGACATGTGGTTATCCTGTCCCTGGTTCAATCCGAATGAGGGAGAATGAACGTTATCGGACGTCGTATGGACAACCGTGTGCAGCCCATTGTGATAGCTACACGCATGATTATTTCACAGAAGCAGCAAGCATCGCAGATGGGCAGGTTACTCACAGTTTATCCTTCCTGAATCCCAACAGAACTTTTTCCATTCCGCTCAGCTTGGACATGTCTTGGTGAGCATCGCGCTCATGGTGGCGTGATGGGTAGTCACTGTTCATGACATGGAAACAAAAGCCCGAGTTCCCAAAAAGAAAAGTCATGCGACGGCATGGCATCAGTCCCATACTTGGCCAAGCCATGATCGCCTTGATAGCCATGCCAAGACAGCTGCTACAGCCACGAGGGCTCTTTCCCAGGTAGCAACAGGGGCCAGCCTTTTTCACTCGGGAGCAGAGACGTGGCGGCCCTATAACCTGGTAATTTATGCAAGACAGTCCGCTAGGAGACTGCCACATGCGCAGGAAAAGATGAGAGGTTGACCCCTAGTTTGAAGGCCCGATGGAAGCCCTGAGGCTACTTGCTATTGATGAATCAATAAATGACGTGTTTCAATATATTATCATGAGCTGAACCGAGGTGTGATTAGCTAGCCGACAAATATCGGGCTTGATCACATGTCACGTCGTTGGCAAAGAAAGGAAAGAGAAAGCACGGTCCCAGATGCACATGTACAAGAAAGCTAGTTCACAGACATTCCCAGGATAGGGAAATCCCAATACAAGGTTGCCAGGGTCGCATCGCATGGTCAAGAAAAACCGATTCAGAAGCCATCCAGGAGGTGATGTCTGAGCTTGCTACTGAGCTTATGACTGAGCTCCGATATGTTCATCAATTCGTATCCCGTGCACCGGCCGGCCAGGCTAGTAAAATAAAAAAGTAGGGACCATGCATAAGTACGATCAAGCTGGTACGGCTGATGACGCAAACAATTTTCCATAGTCTTCTTAGCGCCACTCAACTCATTTCAGTCAGGTTTGATGTGCCAAGGCCGCATCTCGTGTGTCGGCCTACATTCGCCGACACCACAAGATCGCAAGGTCTGTCACACAACTCGGTCCGTTTATACTACTATCGGTTAGTTCATCATCGTTACGAAAACACACCAGCAACCGTGTTTCCACTTCTTAAGCTACGCTCGTTTTGAGGTAGAAGGCATATCGTTGTTGTCATTAAGTACGTATAAGCATCTGACGGCCAAGGTAAGAAGAATCGCTAGGAGAGCTCGACCCCAGGTAGGACTCCCATACTTCAGGGGCTGCAGGTGTTTCAACAGCTGACTGGTCTGCCGACAGGTCGTCAGGGGTGTTGAAGAGAGCTGGTTTTCATTCCAAGCACGGCTTAGTAGTCGTCTCTTTTCCCGCCAAAGTATCCTGTCATTGGCTCGCTTTTGGACAGGTGTGGCACAGCGTGGACGAATGATTGCTTCATGCTACACCGTCTCTCCTCCAGCCATCCATGAGGACATCCCCTCCATACGATCATTGAGCAGATGGCACCCTGGTGCTGGTCTTGACTGTTACATCTAGGCTGTTCTAGATACTAGTGGGACGAACGCAAGCTTTGCATAATATAAGGAAATTAATTCCTTGCCGCGTCAAGTCTGGAGCATGCTGTTCAGATCACTTGGCGGGGAATGGAGGGTGGCAGCTGGCGGCGCCTCTGGCAATGAAAAGTCGTTTGGGTGGTTCAGACATGTCGTTGGTTGACCTTGACCCCTGCACCATGATGGGTGAGGGCTAGACAGGGATGCATATGCAGCATTGTCTCACAGCACACGGACTGCATCTTTGTGGAAGATCCCAGAAGATACACCCCTACCCTTGTCATGGTCGCATTTTGCCTAAGCACACGCCCGTCCTCTTTCGACAACAACCAAGGGCCACCTTCTGTTTCGATCCTCCTTCCCGCTCCCTGCCTGGAATCAGATTGGCTGGCATGATCAGATCCCTTCTCGACAGGCAGCCAATCAGTCTGACGAGGACGAAGAGGGGAGGATGCAGGCTTGGCTGCTTCTGTTAATTTTTCAATTTGTTAATTTTATTCCCTTTAATCATTTATTCCTTTTTTTTTGTATTAGTCTCTATTTTCTTTCTTCGTCATTATTATTCATATTTTCCAGAGCAATACTCGAATGCGTGCCCAGACCATCAGTTTCTGTTGCTCGCTTTCTCGCATCGGTTTGCCCTGTCTGTACTCTTGTCCAATCTGGGTCAGCGGACACCCAAGATGCTCTTCTATTTGCCAGGCGAAGCGTCGAGAATCGAAAAGCTTTCTCAATTTCGGACATCACCACCATGGACCTCATCCGCAAAAAGATGAACCCGAACCGTGCTCAAGCAGAAATACATGCGTCCTAGGCTTGTATATCGCGCAATGAAATTTCCCTTCGCAAATGATAAGTGCGCTTCTGATATCTCCTCAAAGGGCATACAGTGCTGAGCAGAGGGCTCCTGCGACGACTCGCCTGGTCCAAACGCCAAACCGACCCCGCCCGGTTACTCAGGAAGTACCCTGCGTCAGGCCAGCAGCAAGAAGCTGGGAGTGCACAACCCTGAAGATCACCACGCGATGTGGCTACAGATGAAGCTGCGAGGAGGGTCCCGCCTTGTTAAGGTCATCAAACCGCTGCCATCTTCACATTCATGTACCGGCTATCGAGCTAAAGCTGACGTGTCTATTACTTCCAGCACTGCAACGACGGGCACTTCGACGACGAGCACTTCAATGACGACTAACGACGACAACGACGACAACGACGACAACGACGACAACGACGACAACGACGACAACGACGACAACGACGACGAACGACCACCACCACAACCTCTCCCGGCCACGAGCCTCCCATTTGCATCTCCTCCCCGCCCCAGTGGCACACTTTAGGTCTCCTGCTCTATTTATGTACGACATCCGCCTCGGCTGCAAGTCGGCCTTGCATAAACACCAAACTGCATTTCGTGCGCCATTTAGTGTATCACGAGTTCATCACAGGATAAAGTGAGAGGGCGAGGCTAGATGAACTGGCCGGTAGGGAGCGAACAGGCTAGCAGGGAGCAAACCGCAATACCCACCAAGAAGCCGACTTCGGTTCATTGGTTTCTATGAGTCGCTAGCTTCTCATAGAGGACCAATGCTCAAGAGAACAAAAGAACGTACGGGGCGCATTGGTCACTCACCAGTACACAAGAATCAACCAGTGCAAATTGGTGTAGGAAGTAGTCTTTGCGTCTTCATCGTCCGTCAATATCGTCCGTCCTGCCGACCGTCCTGTCGACCGTCCTGTCAACCATCCATATCGCACATCCGTATCTCAATGAGAGAACCACAATGCAACCCCTCTTTCCCTGCGACCTGAACATAAATATCAAAGCGTTGGGCAAGAAGACAGAGGAAGACTGGGCCGGCCACCGAGGTGCGGCGGCTTGTTCTCCGACTGTCGGAAGGACATCTCAAGTTCATTCATGATTTCGACTCCATACATGATATCAAGGAGTCGCGGCAGGAAGCTGGGTCGAAGGGTTCAGGATCAAGGACAATGCTATCGATAGCCTGAGAGTCCTGGTATCAACTCACCACTCTTGGTCGAACCAGAAGTTTGATAAAAGTCCTGAGATGTTCCACCACAAAGGATGCACGCGTTCAAGCAGAGATGCCGGGGAGTACAAGCTGTCTCATGCGCTTAGACCAATGCACGACGCACGAAACCATATGTCGTCGGCGGCGAGTCTACAAGTGCTTCTGACGTGTCCTCGAAAATCAAAGTTATCACCCCTGATGGGATGCGTTAGACCCTGGGGCAGTGACACCAAAGTTGGGCCAAGGCATCTGACCATTCAAAGCGAAAGATGCGCCACGGATAGGATGGTGACGGCGATGCTTCTCGAGCCCAAGTTCTTCTTCCTCAACTGTTTCGATATCTTGATCGCTTGGCGAAGCCGTCACCAATCCCTCATCTCCCCTTTCTACATACAAGTCATACATACACGCGATCACATGCGCACACAGGCATACACATGCACACACGCACACATGCACACACGCGCATTCGCACACACTTTGGGCCTGGCCGGATCGGATCGATGTCGTTACGACGGCTTACACATCAGTCGGCCGGAGTTGAGTCGTCGCAATACTCTCTTGGCCAGGCAGACTACCCTGTTCCTCGACCATGAGAATGTTGTGGGCCGTGGTGGGGGCTGGTTCCAAGCTAGCGTCGAGCTTAGAACACTTGGTTCAACAATCGGTTAAAGCGATCCATCAGTCATCATAAAAACTACGGTCTAAACAGTATAAGAAAACTAATCTGTCAACTGGATATCGGAGCATTCACTTGTTTCCTTCAGGCTTCGCCCCAACACGTTGAACGCTGGACAGGAGCTTCTGCGCTCTGTGTAGCACTGTCATCCAGTTATCTTTGCTATCTCACCGTCAACCCAAGCTTATCTGCTGCCCTCTGGCGGTGTTGCTTCCAGCCTTCGTCTTGCCAGCAGAGGCTCCACGCTAGTTGGGACGTGCCTCGAAGTGGGCCCTCGTAGGCGGCAAGATAGTTCGTCCTAGGCTGAAAGGAATGCTTTCTGAGTAGACTGGCGGTAGCAAAAATGATACAGAGCTTCAAATAAGCAACCAGCTTGATTGAATCCAGTCTGTATAGTGCTAGGGCGATCTGTGAAACAACCCTCATCCTAGAAAAGGCTGTCTTTGCATAGCGATGTATGGACTTGCCACATTCACTCGAGGGCATAGCTCACGTTGAGTCGACTATTCACTTAGTCTGCATTAATTCTTGTGACTTCTATGCATGTCATATCATCGGCCTCCTGCGTCTCGTCACCTGCATCTATCCACACAATCCACACAACATACAACACATCTCAAAGACGCCACGACGACATCGAAGACGTGGACGGCATCAAGTACCGGACTCCAACAACTGAGAGTGGAGGACATTACAATGCTGCGTGCCTGTTCTGATCAACCTGTACTACATACAGCATGGCCGTTTCCAAGGCATCAGATATGTAGCTTTGTAGCATCCACCTAGAAAGCACTTCGCTGATACTTCAAACTTCCAACAGCTCCCACGGCTATTCTATGTCCGGTAAAACTATCCCTTGAAGACAGCTGATATATACAATGCCGTGCATGACCGGGAGTCTCATATTGACCCATCAATGGATCATCGCGATGTAAAAGAAGTCATCAGGTACTCGGAAGGGGCAGAGTGGTCTGAGACCCCTGTGAGCGCTAAGCCGGCGGGAATACGGTGGGCTGGAAGCCTGCTGCGCCATGAACGACATGCCTACTTTGGGCCTCAGCCTTGTCGGTGGGCCTCCCTAGAGACCTTGCTCCACGAGCCTCCTCTGTGAGTCCCATCAGTGGGCATAGGCATCAACCACTTGGGTTCCACCGCTGCTCAGTCCAGCTGCCCTTCCAATACGGTATATCGCTTATAAAAGTCAAGATGCCCTCTTGAATTCTCACTCTTCCATTCGTCCTCAAATTCGCAGTTTCATATTCTTTGTTCCTGTTTCTCCCCTTCGTGTCCATCATGCTGTCTCTCTCACAACTTCCATACCAATACAACTCCAAAGACGACTATAACCACTTTCACCGCCGCGAGACCAACAAGACACCTCACGTCTCTCGTGATTTCGTCGCCTTTCCCGGCTTCGACCAGTTCTCTTCGCAGTCTCAACCGATCCCCGTATTGCCCCAGGATTTGGGCAACGACACTATGCAAACTGGTGTCTACGGTGACCTCACCCAGTTCACACCAAAGCTGGGCCGGTTCAACCACCAGCGCGAGTCCTCTCTCTCTTCTTTGGCGCCCTCCTCAGAGCCAGCGTCTCCCTTCAACCACAATACCTCAAATCTCCATATCGCCATAACTGACTCAAGCAACGACGTTCTCGGCGACATGCACACTCACGACAATACCGGTTCACATGGAAACTCGTATTACCAGCTCGCAAAGTCGATGGGCTCTTACCCAGGCTACCAAACTCTGGACCAGTTAATGTCGGAACTAGCCTACCCGGTTACGATAGGCCCAGACAATGAACCGCGTGCTGATCGAGGCCTCCTGCCGGCGCCGGATTTCGTCAACAGTTCAAGTCGTTCACATCCTGCGTCGGTGGCGAGTTCCATTGCTGGTGACTCACCGGCAACACCCACTGTCGGTGATGCTCAGATGGACAGTCGACGGAAGGGTACGTCTCTATCTGCAGCTGAGCTGCACACCAACGAAGTTGACATGCTGACAACTCTAATAGGATCTGGTGCCATACCAAAGCTAGATCGCACCATGACCGACGTTTACAGCGACGAGCTGTACAGTCCGAATTCTGCGATTACATCTACGTCGCCTCCCCAGAATCGCACGAACACCTCGCCTACCAACGACATCTTTCACTGGCGTGTCAACGCTGCGAATGGCCATCGTCAGAGTGCTGCCCAGTCACCGGCTTCAAGTGCCTCTCGTTCTCTTGGAGAATCTCGATTCAGAACCGGGTCTTGTATGGCACCCTCGCCTAGTCACGATTTCTCTGCTGCCCATGATAGCAATATCCCATTCAACTCTGCGCAAAGAATGCGTGAGCAGAACAAGGTGCAACAAAAGGCCAACTATATCAGCAGCAGATGGCGCCGGCCACAGAGCCAGAGACGCCCGAGGCTATATCTCCCAAGGATGCCATTCTTGAATTCAACAAACCAGAGGTAGGAGAGCCTAGCTTCCCTCTATTTCCCCAGGACTCAACCAATTTTGAAATGGATCATTTGGCCAAGGCCATGGTACCGCAGGCGGACAACCGAATGGCATGCTCACAGCCCGTGGTTAATAATCAAAATGGTGTAAATCACCAGCTCAGCTACCTACCATCTCACATTCCCATAAGGATTGAGGTACCGCAGCAGTATCCATTTATTGCACGCATGCGTCCCAGCCACGATACACCACCACCCAGGCTTAGCTCCGCTGGCTCAAGTTCCCCGAATCCAGTTCTACAACACCGGTTGGGCGTCAACGACCAACAGGAACGGCGGCTGACGGCGGCACCTACACCTGCACTTATCACGGGTGCACTCAACGATTCGAGACCCCGGCACTCCTACAGAAGCATAAGCGCAAGGAACACCGTCAGACGCAGGGCCTTGGGGCACCTCGCCCTCACGAGATGGTTAGTATGACATCTGGCCTATTGAGTAACCAGGCAGGCCCACATCGCTGCGACCGAATCATCCCTGGCACTGGAAAGCCCTGCAATACGGTATTCTCGAGGCCATACGATCTTACCAGGCACGAGGACACCATCCACAATGCCAGAAAGCAAAAGGTTCGCTGCAACCTCTGCGCCGAGGAGAAGACTTTTAGCCGGGCGGATGCCCTCACCCGACACTACCGGGTCTGCCATCCTGATGTTGAGCTACCAGGAAAGCACAGTCGTCGGTAAGGGGTTTGTAGACATGACGTTGACCCAATGTGCCCATTGCGAGCATGATCATGGGCCACGAAAAACGACGCCATCGTGTATCGCAAACAGTCTCAGGGCCGGGGATAAATTGGAGTCTATATTACTGAATTGTGCCTGCTTAGTCCTAGAGTCAGTGAGACGAAGGTGTTTGGAGTGAGGAGTTCAATGAGCATGGAAACGATGGTAATACTCACAAACGCATAGAATTCTTTCTTCCTTTCATTCTCACTCTGTTAAAGCAGAGAAAACTTCCCGTCGTGTCCTCTTACGTGATTTTCGTCGGTCACTTAGTCTAGTACAGACGGCCTAGGCATAGGATGCATCTCCGATAGAAGCCTGTGTTGAAGAATCACCCACTGATTGGCGCTCGACGCTCCCTAAAGCCGCGCGCATCTCTTGTATGCGTCGCAACCATACCCAGCATACAAAAGCAGGCATCTGTGGAGTTGTTCGAGCCTTGCACGCGTTGAAAGGGCAGGTGCAACGGATTCAATACGGCTCAGAGTTGGGTACTCAAGTTTGGAGTTATACGTTTCAAGTTCACAATTTATGGCTCAGAGTTTAGAGCTCAGGATTTCGAGCTTCCCATCATTCACTACACAGTAATTCTTCAAATAGATATAGGTAGAGTTTAAGAAGCAAGGAATAAATGAAAGAAGAAGAAGAAAAATAGTATCGTCTCTTCAACGCATGTTCTTACACCGAGAAGATTCAAAATGGCTGACCTATAGGTCCGACCTGCTTGCTCTGGGCTTCAATGCTGCGAGAAAGAGACGACTTACTCACAGGAGCACAAGACTGCTGTCAATCTTGCCCGCTAGGTTGAGTGGGGTATCCTTTGATGGTCGATGGGTAGTGAGGCAGAGTCTTGTAAAATAGTGAAGCCATTAAACATGTGCATAGATACATGAACCTGAAGCCCGCATCGTAGACAGCCTGTCTATGCTGAGATCCAGCCATCTTCTGCGGGTCTTGTCTGTTGGCGTTTTGTCTATGAGCCTCGTCTGTTGGCACTGGTTATGACCGTCGTCTTCTAGCCTCGTCTATTACCCTCGTCGAATACCCTCGTCGAATACCCTCGTCGATTACCCTCGTCGATTACCCTCGTTGATTACCCTCGTCGATTATCATCGTCGATTACCCTCGTCTATCACCCTCGTCTATACCCCCGTCTGTGAGAAATGGGCAACCCCGGTTCTTGCACTACCCCAGTCCGGGCCCTGTGCGACCCGGCCGGTGCTGATCGCCACTGCGACTCCTGTCTCGTAGCACTTCGAGCTAGCGTCAGAACCCTTGGCTCAGCGCTGCATGCCTCTTCAGGCAACCTGACCTTCTGGCGAGACACCTTGTGTGATTCCCAGAATTGCCGCATCTCTGCATCTCTGTATCTCCCAATACAAATTCTGACTGCTCTTACCTCTCGCTGCTGTTGACGTTAGGATCCATAGTCACTAATTAATGTCTGCTCCTAATTGGTATCCCCTGCGTGGTCAGGCCTCTCAGGTCTCAGTAACTGACCCCAGTCTCGGAGCCTCATTAAGAGAGGGAATGGTCCGGGGAGAGAGAACTAATTAATCTGGTTCCTTGTGACAAAACCGGTTAGGCCACACTTGCTTTACTGCCTGTCGTTTGGCCACTTGGGTAACACCCTCATCTCTCCACCTAGAGCCGCAAGGGAGGATATGTTTGTCATGGTCATCATATTCCGTTGACTGCGTATACCCCCGACCAATCGGTTGTTTCGCGCCCTCCCGTCCTTTTTTACCCTGTCCATTTTTCTATTCGCTTCTCTTTTCCACTTCCCACTTCTTTGCTCTCTTTATTCTCTTTCTTTTTGTCCTTTCTTTTTATTTCCCTTCCTGGTTTCATTACCCTCCCCCCTACATCTATCATCTACCACAGTTTTCTTCTAGAATTTCACAATTGCTCCACCCTACAGAAGTCGACCTGCTCCCAAGCCTACAGACTGCTGGCCATCATGGACTCTTCACCAGCGCCTCCGCTGGGCTGGAAGGTCCTCTACTACATCTATCCCACCATCGTCTTCGCCTTTTTCGCTGGTTCCATGCTGTTTTCTAGCATATTTCTGCGGAAGCCGAAGCATACCGACAAGCTTAAAACAGAGTCTGCCACTTGTCGCCCTCTGTTGGCACTTGTCTTGTGCTTGCTGTCTACATACGTCGCTCAGATCATACTTCTCGCAGTCAACTGCATCATCCATGGTGAATGGCTCGTCGACGATCATACCGTGGTTGGCTACCTCTCCTGCGTTCTCGTTTACGGCACACAGTTCACGATGATTAACGACACCACCGGCACAATGTCTCATTCCTTTCACAGATCGGGGTTCCTTGCGTTGCCCTTCGAACTCGCCATTGGCGTTCTGGAATGGATGCAAATTTCATCAACCATGTCTTTCAGCACCCTCGAGATCATTCTGGTGGTTATGGCCGCCTTGAGGCGTTTATCACTTATCTTTCTTGTTGGCTGGTCACTTCTCAGGTTCTATTCTCGACAGAAATACTCCGCCACGGTAGAAGAACGCCAACAGTTGCTATTAACGCTCGCAAATCAAGACCAGAATGAGAACGACGCCGGATGCGTGACCGCAGAACATGAAAATCACCACACTGAGTCTACCTGGGATCGCCGTGATCTTGAAGCCCAGGAGGCAATGGAAACGCGTTTCGAACAAAACGGAGGCAACTGGATTTCATATATCAAAGGTTACATGGTACATTTCTCCTTGGATTTTCTTCCACTTCTGCGCTTCGTCACCCTTTCCTCTATCGGTCATTTGAAGGAACGAGACGACAGCACTGAAATCACTGATTTTTACTTTACACAACCCTTGTTTGCACACTTCAGGCTAATCCTAAGTAGATCCTTTTCCCATACATTTGGCCGGTACGCAGCCGAAGCCTCCAACTCCGGGGTTTAGGCGTCGGCGTTTGCCTCCTTGCATCCAACGCGTTGAATGTGCTTGTTCCTCGGCAGTCTGCTGTCATTCTCGACAGCATGTACGGGACCACTGATGATGATCCGTGGTTTGCCGTGAGCATTTTTGCGGTGTTATCACTAGCCTCTTCAGAAGCCGGTATCGGACTCATTCGTCAATGGTTTTGGAATCCAATCAAGTGCGAGTCTTACAGAGAACTGTCAAAAGCGATCTACTCGCAAGTGATGAATCTGTCGGCCGACTACCACGATTCTAACGGTTCCTTCGAGATTACATTGGCGTTCTCGGCTGGCAAGTCCACCGCAGATGCCGTGGATACTCTTCTTCTACAGACAGTTCCAACGCTATTTGATTTGAACGTTGCTGTCATTTATCTTGCATTACAATTAGGCCCCTACGAAGCTTTCATCGTAGTCGCCACTGGCACTGTATTCACGGTCTCCACTAGTCGACTCATTGCGAAGGCTACTCAGACTACTCGCGAAAAAGAAAGCTCAATTTCCCAGGAACACCGGGTTAGACAATTCGGCTTGACTAATTGGTCGTCAGTGGCCAGCTGTAACCGGATTAGTTACGAGGAGGACCGCCACGCTGAGGCGGTGACGAACCGTTGGCGTAAGCACCAACAGTTTGTTCTCCGTTGGGCGTTTTCAGTTGCCTTCCAGACGGTTGTTCTCATTTGCGGTCAGGTGGTAAGCATTGTTGTGGCTATTTTCCGAGTTCGAAGCGGTATGGCAACGCCGGGTCAAGTGGCGATGGTGCTCATATATTGGCACTGGCTTGCATCGTCACTTAAGTTCTTTGCCGGGCTGGGGAAGACCATGAGTGATAGCGCTATGGAGGCGGAGCATTTGCTCAATATATTGAAGCAGGAACCAACGATCAGGAACAACGAGGAGCCCAGCCATTGAAGTTCCATGGCGGCGAGGTGGAATTCCACAATGTCCAATTCAGCTATGACAAGAAGAACGTAATATTGAAAGGCGTCAGTTTCCACGTCGCGGCTGGTCAAACTGTAGCTTTTGTCGGGGCAACGGGCGCTGGAAAGTCTACGCTTCTCAAGCTTCTCAATCGCTTTTACGATGTCACGAGCGGATCTGTCATGATTGATGGACAAGATGTCCGTGATGTTGATTTGTATAGGTACGTCACTCATGCAATTGTGACTATCGGACTTGGCCATTGCGCATAGCCATGACCTATGGCTGAGCTGACAACATCAATCTAGTCTTCGTGATCGAATTGGCGTTGTTCCCCAGAGTCCGATTCTTTTTGACGATACGATCATCTTCAACGTGCGGTATGGTCGGTTGGAGGCCACTGACGAAGAAGTTTACGAAGCGTGTCGGGCTGCTTGCATCCATGACAAGATCGAGAGTTTCACGAATGGTATTTTTCCTTGCGACGATGCCAGTTCACGCACTAATACGATCATCAGGCTACAAGACACACGTTGGCGAACGTGGCATGTGAGTGATTGTGTTCATACAAAAAAGCGAAGAGGCCATGAAGTCAAGAAGCTACGAAGCCAAGAGGCCAAGAGGTCAAGAGGCCAAGAAGAAAAGAAGCCCATGCTAACAACGACACTAACAACCACAGGAAACTCTCTGGGGTGAACTTCAGCGCATCGCCATCGCCCGCGCCATCCTAAAGAAGCCCGATATTGTTCTTCTAGACGAGGCTACTAGTGCTGTTGATACAGATACCGAACAGCAAATTCAAGCGTCGCTCAAGATCCTGTGCCACGACCGTACCACGTTCATCATAGCGTAAGTGCCATTCCACCGTCAAGCCACGATTCTTTTCTCACAAATATAGCCATCGACTTTCCACGATCATGAATGCCGACAGGATCATCGTTGTTGAACAAGGCCAGGTTGTGGAGCAAGGAGGACATGAAGAATTAATTCTCGCCAAGGGACGCTATGCAGATCTTTGGTCGAAACAGGTGTTCCTCTCCTCTGTCGATAATGACGATTCGTCTCCAACCAAGGCCATCGATAGTAAGGACAACAAGTCCTCTGAGCTTGCCGTCTTATCTGGGGGCGAGGACGAGGGCGAGGGCGAGGGCGAGGGCGAGGGCGATGCTGCCAATACGAATGCTAAAGAACCTACTATAGTGGAGGCATCGAACTCACCTCTAAACAAAGGTGTAGACTGAGTCAAGGGTAGTTCATCTTCGGCCAATTCTACGCTTACATTGTAAGAATCGAAGTTAAACCTTACTTTTCCCGCTTTCACACCATGCACGCGAACCTCCACGAACACAGGCTCATTGAAACGAGCGCATTTCCCGTCCTGGTGAATAGACAAATACATAATAAAATGACTATTTGCAGCTATCCATCGCCAAACCCTAATTATTGAGAGAAATAGAGTTGAATCTTCGGAGAAGTAGTCGATCTGTGGCCGTACGTTTTACGACGAGATTATGTCTTATTCTCCGGCCGCCTGCTCAAGAGGCCTTGCCCGCCGAGGTAATGTTGAGATTCTTTGCTAAGCATACCATGCATCAGACGATCGAGATCTATGCTAACTAAAACTAATTGCGGCAAAGGGATTTATCATAAGCATCCCATTTACTTGTTACTTATCTAATGCCCATCATGCACAGGCACCCACAGGCGACAGATCGGGTAGGCAGTTTGCGACCCGTTTTCGACGAGGCAACAGTCCCCAAGAGCCGAGAGAAATGGGTGAGCGGGCTTATGACACCACCACCTTGTTCACGGCTGTGGCAATGCCTTTGGGAGGCATTCCTAAAGAGGGAATGATAGAAATCATGCAAAGCTAATCCAACTCTTTTCAGAATTCCTTCGATCCTTTCGGTCATACTTCCCCAACAAGTAAGGGGCATTGGCGGCAATATACTGACGAAAGCAGAGGACTTGACCCACCAGATATCCATTGACGAAAACACGTTCGCCGACTCCACCTTGAATTGGTGCATGGTGCAAGAGAAAAGCCAGCGGCTCAATCCTCCTACTACTCAATGAGCTAATCATCATACCTTGATCCATGCCAGAAAGGCATATGACCAAACGCGCGTTGGCCCTAAGTTAGAGCCTAGTCGCCCGTGGTGTGTGGGGTTGATTGTCTAAGCTTGGCGAACCAAAGCGACCTCCCTCGATGAGTTAGGTTACTCTTCACGAGAAGTTGGCCCCCTTTTCGACGCGACCTGTTATCTATTTCCATGACAAGGAAATTCTGTAATGCTGAGAATGTAGGCATCGAACCAAAACACTGCGACAACTTGATGGGGAAGAAGAAACTCAGACATACTTATCATCCAACGTCAAATTACAGATTGGACGACTTTGAACCTTGTGATCTGGGTCATACTAGATGCGCCACGCTTTCTACGAGCTTTAGCAGAAGAAAGAACAGGACAAAAGAGTCACCACAGGACATGAGAGCGAGGTTGTGCAGCTTACCGAACTCGAAGTTGATAACCAAAACGATCCGGCCGCCAAAGATCCATTACCAGCATGTCAAACTCCGTTTCAACTCGTCATGGACAAGCAACGTCTCGTGGTGATGTGAACGAAGATGCCCAGCCTTTTGGACAGTACCAGCCTGTCATCATGATTGCTCGCGCCGCTTTGGAAGCATATGAGGGAGCCTTTACCTGAGAAGATATACACGGCCAACGCTACGACCCCTATGCCCGACGACGGCGTGGAACCAAGACCTCCAGCGGATATTTCGGCTAACGTTTCGGCGGATATTTCGGCTGATATTTCGACCGATGTTCCAGTTGATACTTCCATGGAAATTTTCGACATTAATGCCAAGCCAAGCGGTACCAAACAAAGAGGGTCTTGGAGCCTTGAATGGAATCCACAAGATCGATGCAAAAGGCGCAGAAGGAGGCGCAGAAGGAGGCGCAGAAGGAGGCGCAGAAAGGGATGTAAACGAGAACAAAAAGGGAACAATAAGAGGCTGGGACTGATGCTACGAAAGGCATCAACCGGTTGTCTAGTCGAACACAATACAGAAGCAAAGGAATGTCGAAGAGTTCGGGAGAAAGCCCCAGCAATCAACCTCACTCTTCAACACCCTTCCGAATGGATGCGATACTGGAGGCATGCCAGTGAGAAGGTCACCATTTAAGGCTATAGTTAAGTTTCAGGCTTCGCAAGACCAACCCAACACGAAGCATCAAGTCCCGACATTCTTGCCTATGAGTCCGGTCATCAGCGACGCAATCTGGAAGTCTTTCCGTAAACCTGGAGCAATCATGTTTCAGTGTTATTCATGTTACGGTCTGTTTAATAAAAAGATGACTGCAGGATGCACATGAGACGCAAATGCCACGTAGCGCTTCAAAAGTGTAGCTTATGCGGCAAAAGCTTTTTCTCCTGTAGGGAGACTATGCAACACCTCAGGACACATCCACAGGGAGCTGGATTTTTTCGAGCTCAGCGGCAATGCCAGGTACTTCAAGGATATTTATCAGTGCAGGTGTCCAGTTAAGTACGAAGACGATCTGTCCTTGGTCCGACATTATGGAAGGTGTCGTGGAAAGAAAGCGAAGGAATTTTTAAACAATTACCAAATGGCTTAGCGACGCTAAATGAAATCGTTGAGACGAGCTTGGAGGTCGAGACGAGCTTGGGGTTCAAGTAACGACTTTTCCATGTGTCCCACCAGCTATCGTAGCTGCGACTCAAGCAAAAATGTCTATTGGGCTCGCCTCACGTCTTTCGCATTTCGAGTCGTGTTGCAGCAACATGTGCAAATGCGCGACGCTACTTCCGTCGTGCCTACAGATTCCCATATAGCATCTTATGCTTTCGTGTGTATTGGTCCTTCTAACCACACAAGCCGTCGAGCAACATAAAAGGCAAGGTGCTTTATTGGGGCCTGACTCTGCCGGCGTTGTGCTAGTACACTCCCCTCTGGACATGCTCTTGCTCGTCCTGGACGTTGTACAGACAGTCCAAGCTCGCTCAATCAAGCCCTTCCATGCGGTCATTACACAGAGTGGAGGAAACCAGGTCATACTTTATATCGCTATCCCGTACGCCAGCAAGATTTCTAATCAGTAGTCTAGTTGCGACGGCATATGGCCTGCGTACACAGGCCTCCGTGGGCCCATATGCCTCACACCAACTGGATATTGAAGGAAACGCTAGACAACAATCGCAGAGAGGCTTATGAACACAGAATCGAACCGCAGCAGCCAGGCGTCGAAGTTCCGCTCCAACCCATTTCCGTCGAGGTTCAATCCACCACCCAATCCAGGTCAAGCTCACAATGCTAGCCTAAGTCTCCTTTGCTGCTTCTTCCTTTTCCTCGGCGTGATTGAGAGCATCATGATGTTTTTCAGTACTGTCCTTGATGCACAGGCAGGACGCCTGCAAGATATAGATGCGATGTTTCTTTCAATTCATGCCATGCTGTTCTCTCATGAGCGGCAAGATCAGCTCAAGTCACCAATCAGCAAGTTTTCAATCAGCAGGTTCATCTACCTGCTGGACGACGGCCTAACGCGTACCACAAAGGGATGAGCTGGATCAAGGCAGGTGGTGGCTTATAGAACAACGCAATTGTTTTTGCTAACTTGATCAGCTACTTCATTGATGTTTTCTCTCTTGCATCTTCTCCTTGACTACGCTTCCGACGCCAACGTGCTACTGACAGCCATTGGACAATTACCAAAACAGATAGACATTTCGGCGGGTGGCAGCACAAATGCTGATGGGGAATTAAACATTTTATCGGGGAACAGCTCAGTGGTTGATCATATGCCGGATTCAGAATTGCGAAATGCGAAATGGTTGATGACATATCCGACGATGGGGTCATATTAGATGAGGGTAGCCTCATTGACTCATATCCCGTCTTTGTGACCATGAAAACAACCTTGTTCGCTTTTCTATCCGCTTGATTCGCTCAGGCTCTTTCTACATTTTCTCCATCGATCTCCAAATTCAGTTCACACAAGTGGCTGCGCCTATCCTTCACATCATATCCCAACACTGCAACACTGACCCATGCGACTCAACGCCACCACTCAGAAACTCAACTATGCACTACGTACAAGACAAGACAACATAATCCTACAACTGAGATAATCCCGGGTTCTCAGTATACGTGAATATAACACTTCTTATCTCGGAAGCCATAGACGTTTGGTCTCAATCATATGCTTGCACTTCTGCTTGCACTTCTGCTTGCACTTCTGCTTGCTTATACGGAAGGCATGACTAGGAGTCACACCTCTGACGCTTCCATCCAGATTGTCCTTCTTGGTCCTTTAATTTCACCTCCTGATATATCAACTATGGTTCCCGTACTATAATCTTAAGAGAGAAACAGGGCTCTGAAACTCTGTTGCATGGATGGGTTTGAATAGAAAATTGTTTTGAGTTTTCGCAGCAACAGGTTTGCTGTAGGAGTCCGGAGTATTTGCCGCCTTTCGCAATTGTGACATCGTCTTTGATGGGGAGTGTAGCCCCATTTTCCTGCTCGGATTATGGTCGAAGTGGCTACACATCAACCCCAGTAACCTTTCATAGACACTCATTACTCTATGAACCAGCGAATTGAATGGCGGGTGGTTGATTAGGGAACATGAAGGAGGTGCTTATGCGCGTATTGATCCATCCGGCACGAAATGGAGATAAGCCTATCTCGAGCGTCGCGGCCATTTAGTCTATGATATCGTTTGAGTAGTCCTCTGTCATACACGAACTAGCTGGTTTTGGAGTGTCTTGATTGTATAATAAAAAGATAGGGGCATCAACCACCTTGGACTAGAGTGCGGGCTTTTTGCCAAACTGCGAATATATGTGTCAATTCTTCGCTCCGGCTAATACTGAGCAGCTAAGGAGTCAGAGTCGCTAAGGAAGGAAGAAAGGTAATACGATGGTACCCTTAGGCACCTGCCGATCTTTGCTCTCTGTCGCAACTCAGAACCCATCTCCTAGGCCGCAATCTCAAGCAACTGACCACAAACAACTAACTGCCAACAGCAAATCTATTCAGGTATGCAATACAACATCTTCCCGCAGAGTTTCATCGGAGGTAGGGCGGACTATCTTGACTAGATGTACCATAGCTGATCATTTATGGCTTCTTGATATGTATCTCATAGTCTCCATTTGAGGCCCGGGTCGGCTCCAATCCTTGGTTCTCAAGCTCCCAAAGATCACGTTTACTAATCCTCAATTCCCATCGGTTGGCAGAGATGGCAATCCGTTCGACTCCGTTGCCCTCTTTGAGAAGCAGAGTAACAGGATATCCACCCCCATCGGGATAGTCGCTGTATATAATGAGACGAAGACTAGGTTTCGTTGCCTCATCTAAAAGAGCTTCGAAATACGAGAGTATTGTTTGGAGTTCGGTGGGCAAATCTTTCTCGTTACAAGCAATCTGGATCGCAAGGCAACAGATATTGAGGATGTTATAATTTATAGATGGCTTTTCATTCCCTTTGCCTCGGAGCCACTGGATCATCTCGACCGGCCAGGAGTCGCCTAGATAATACAGCTGTGGAACTTCCCGTAGAAACACACCAAATCTGTCCTTAGCGCAAGGTGAAGCTTTCTATAAAGAGTCAGTGTGATTCTTCAAGGAATTTTTGTAGAGGTGTTCTCTCACCCTATAGCGGTCTTGCAGGGCACGCAGCATCCCTCCAAATCCTCCAATGGACCAAAATTAGCATTAGCATTATCGTCCTGTTCATTTGTATAGAGGGTAGCTGCAAAATGCATATTAGTCTTGGACATATAGTAGTCTAAGCGGTGTCGCTTATACTTCCAGAGCTTGCGCCATCCGTGCCAGTATCGAGGAGGTAGATCATCATATGGATTATCAGTAGACGCTGGCTATTGGTAAAAGTGTCAAAGACATATATATCGAGCCAGGAAGCAAAAGGTAAAGTGACCACGTGGGAAGGTTGTTATATACGGAGACCCGCCAATCTATTCCATGGACGGGCAGAATCCCTGACTCTAGGCGCTACGTATTTTCCATGGAGAGTTTGACAGGGGTCATTATGGTTCATGTCACCCCTGAAGCATGAGGCATATGACACTCGGGGCTCCTCCCCTTCCCTCCACCCTCTCTTCTCTCTGGTCGTCCGGGGATAGCGGAAGTACCGTTCTGGTCTAGTCATGTGGGACCGTGATGACATGATCGGAAGGCCCGACTCTGATCACTGACTTTCTCTTGAGGACACTTCCAAGCCTCGGTGGTAATTGATGTAAAAGCATCATCAAAGGAGGTGGGTGGTCGTTGAGACTGACCGTGGTGGGCTTGCTACTAGCTGTGACGAGACATATAATAAAGTTCAAGCCAGGTTATTACTGTTTTCACAGCATCAACCCGTCACACTACAACTCTTGGCCAATCTACAACACGCTTCAAACGAACGGTTGGTGCCTTGGTCCGAGGTGACCACCATATCGTCATTTCGGGCAACATCGGTACCTCGGACATCGTACTTGGCCACCCCTAGCATCTTGCTGAAAACCACCGCGGCGGTCCCCCTATTATCTCGGTTCTTTCACCAACCGCATTCGTTCGCCGAGCGCAGTGGAAACAGAGCCGACCTCTCGTACGACTTGTTAGGAAGGTCTATCAAGAGCCTACTTACGCTTTAATGCCATGTTTGGGCCCTTCCAACAAAGCTAACACAACTTACAAGGTTTAGTGCATTCATGGGGCCGGTTGATAGCCACTCTACTGGGCTCTGGTATATCCGTCATCCATGGCCACCATACCTGTTTGCTCAGTCGTCAGGGCTAATCGACGTGGCCGGAAGGTGTGTCAAATCCACGATACAGATACCCACTATCCTTTTGGCCGGCTTAAGCTCACAAAATCCCAGGCCATTGCATCGCTCTACTCATACTTGCTTTCAGTCAGCATCAATTCAAGGAGTGGGGTACAGAATTCTTAAACATCTATCCAAGCTTCCCTTGCTAAGTGAGTATCACATCACTATATGGTCACCTTGACCAAGTACCTAGCCGAGCTTTCTCTTCGCATTCATGGCCATATGGGCGGCCCCTTTGTAGGAGTGGTATATGCTCCTCCCAATCGGTCCCTGACGATACCGTGGTACAGGCCGCCCCGTGCATATCATCTCAGGCCCTAGAACGTAATGCAGCCGGCGTTCAAGCCTGCTATTCGCTACGGCATCTGGCTGATTTGGATAAGAACTGGGGTATCTATCGAGTTTCTAATGACATACTATCGTCGCCGGTCGCTTGCCAGATCGGGTTTTGGCTCCAAGAAAGTCGTTCGGGTGTCGTTCAGGTGTCGATTGATCTTTAATCACGAAGATCTGTTTGCGAATCAGATATGTACTGAAAGGCAAGAGAAATAGATGTTCACTAATTGGAACTTGGGTGTCGAAAAGAGCGAGAGTCAAACTTTAACAACACAGCAAACGTGGGCAAAATTATAAAGCGATGCGTTGACTTACCAAGGTCATCAGATGCTTGGAGAATCCTGATGCCAAGCTCGTTGGCTTTATTTAACCTGATTCACGTCGAGAGTTGCGGCCCTTGTGTCAGACAACCAGTTAAAGCGCTGAAGTCAGTTCGGCACACGGCTTGAGATCCGTCTCCCCACGTCTCGCCTTCACATTGGTCCCACACCACATCTCTCTCAATCTGCTGATACATCTTCGAGACAAATCTGTTTCGATGACTGGCCCTGCTGCTCATGGCTGGCATTTCGCAAAGCGATTTATCTGGGGCAGTTGGCCGCATGACTTCCGTCGAGCCGCACGCCAGGCGGAGGTGTAAGCCAGAGTCAAAGGAACAGGTGTCAGTGCCCTGCCGCTGCTCTCGTTGATGCTATGCAGGTGATAAATCAGGAACCACTCGTCCGCGGCGCTGTCGATCTCTTCCCTCGTATGTCCCCAATGATGATGTGCCTCATTGCTGGTCAACCGTTGTCTCTTGATGGACATATTCTCTTAGGGTCAAGTAATGATGGTGTGGGACGAACTCGGGCCCAGTGATACCTGCCAGCTGGAAAGGGATATCTTTCTATCGTACACGCAGCGGTCGGCAAGGGATTTGCGCCTTGGGGCTGCTTGTGATACTGAGGTCATACAAACTCCTGCCTGGAACTTGTTAGAAGCCATGACTTCAATATTTAGGTGGTCTCTAGGCCGCACCCCGAAGTGCTTTTCGCCGTCCCACTCCGCTCACCTAGATCCCTTTGACTCTTACAGTATATTGAGAGTGTATTCCATCCAGTCCTCGTTGACGAAAAAGTAGCGGAAGCTTACGTCGTTGTAAATGCTGAGCTACGTTCAATGGCGATCGATGCTCTCTTCTGTGAGTTTCCTTCACTAACCTGCCAGCTTGAATGGAACCTGGAATTTTGTGTGGTCCCCTGCATGAGAAAAGAAGGGATAGTGGAAACAATTCCCACCTGTTCTCTTCGCAATTTTTAGCTAAAACTAAAGTCATAAGTCAGCCAGCGTCGACTCGGGCTGGTAAGCGTCAATGGAAGGCTTGGTCCAGAGACGCTAGATGACAAGATAGTTGATAGATTCGCCCACCGTCCAAGCAAAATAAACGCGACATGATAAAGTGAACAAAATAGAGCGGTTTAATTGGACTTGCCAAGCGGCGGCTCGCGGGAGGTGAGAAGCTGACCTTAGCTTCTGTAACGGAGCAATCAGAATGCATAAGCGCTTGTGTCCTCCATGTTTAAGCGTAAAAATGTTGCGTGATCCTCGGAGACGTCAAGGGAGGCTGTGCCATTGAGAGGTATAATATGAGAGAACAGGAGAGCCACTATCAAACCAGAGAATGATATGACATCTCCTAAATCCTGGCAGGCTTGCAGACTGACTCACTAGCGCAGGGGCATCGGGTGATGATGTCGGCGGTTTGGGCGGACTAACCCATGGAGCTAGGGCAACAGCATCGTGACGGTAAACCAGTCAGGGGCACTTGGTCCAGACAGCTGCTGTATACCACCATATTGAACAACCATCACATCCAACCTTCCTCCATCTCTAGGCGTTAAGATATTTGGCGACCGCAAGCGGTATTAGCATCGGATTGGTGAAGGCCCAACCGTAGGCTTGTGAGTGAGCAAGGATGGCTTGTTTCTGCACGTCTGTACGCATGCTTGCCAGCTGTCTCTTTTCTCTCGGCTACCGACACGGCTCAGGCGGCAGTTGGATTGTGGGTTTCTACGCTGAGCTGTATCTATCTGCATACAGTACCAGCCGCCACCTACTACCCGTAGGAGAGGAGAAAAGTTGTTGGCTGACCCCAGCATAGGTGAACTTGGCATAGGCAAGGGGGCGTGTGCGCAAGGGTTTCTTGAGCGATGCTACACTAACCAAAAGGGGCAGGTATGTGAGAACAGCACCAAAACCTCGTTTTGTGGATCCCCGTGGCGGATCAAGAGCGCAAACCCAATTTCACATCACACCCCTTCCCCTTCCCCTCCCTCACCCAGTCCTCATATCATGCTTCAATCTTCCATACAAGACGTACGCAACACCGCGCTTTTCAACCCGAGATGCGTCCAAGCTAGCTTTCGGCCTGAACCAGGCCAACGCCGAGGGCCGGCAGCAGATGAGTGGGCATGAGGAAGTGTACGGGCCACAACGGGGAGCTCTGAAAATGCTCATTACGATAATACGTGAAATTCTCGTCATATGAGCAACCTGAAATAATGTGTGGCTGATGAGTAACAGCCGATCAATTCTGGACACTCCTCGTGACTTATGAATCCATCGGTTCATTGGTGAGAGCAGAGCGGCACAAAGTCTTTAAGCAAGCATCCTGGCTTGAACCCGAAAAGGAAGAATGCATTTTCAAGGAGAGGGAATAGTGTAGCATCGTCTCTTTTGCTTGACCTGGCTCCCTACAAAATCCATGGCGTCTTCAACAAGCCGGGGTGTTCGAACATGCATCAACGTCGCTGGTTACACCATTACCGATTTGATACCTCCCTGTGACCCACACGCGACTCGCTTTTAGGTTGGATCTGTACCAAATACATTACAGCAAGATGTCAGTATACATACTATATATCTTGTGTCCCGGCTGGCAATCCTAATTCTGATGGCTTAATGGTATCTCCTACGCACACGAGTTGAAGTAGTGCTCTTCGTGATTTCTGCAACACGGTGGCCGGGAGCTTATCCCAACGCGCAGAAGAGACTGGTGAGCAAGAGGGCTATTGGCTTATCAGATCTCCTCGTTTTTCTATTAATCAGCTTACTTGAAATTGATTACTCTGTTTCTTACGCTATGAACCTTGGCTCTATTCATACCTCTCCTTCCTTACCACTTGGCATCGTATGAGTGGGAATCAGAACGAGGATGTGGGGTGAGTCATGAGGGATGATGTTGAGCTCATCAGTGGCCTGGATGACAGGGGCGGCACGGATGGGGTGCGGCTCTGGGAAGATCCCATTACTGACTGTTACAGCCTAAGCTAGCTTCTTGTGTGCAGCCTGCCCCTCCCTTCTCCTGGCATTCTAGAATTTAAGTCAATTACCACGTCCCTCTAGGTTATCTTCTCTACCCCTACAACACCCCTCCGAACATACTCATTATTTGTTTTCTTCTTTCAACACATTGCCAAAATCTCGTTCATTATTACCTTGGCATAATGCTGTTACACAATGGCCTCACAACCTTTCGAGTCGTCTGGCCCGGCGCGGAAGGCCGCCTCTGTCGTGCTCTTAACCGACCACCTTGAGAAGCCCTCCTTGGATAACAGAGTCTACCGAGTTGTTCGCCTTGACAATGAGCTAGAGGTCTTTCTGGTGCAGGACCCTGAGACTGACAAAGCCAGTGCAGCTCTTAATGTCAATGTCGGAAACTTCAGTGACGAAGATGGCATGCCCGGTATGGCCCATGCCGTCGAGCACGTAAGTCCGCCCGCCCCTACATAGGTTGAGCAGAATCAGATGTAAATAACACGTCCATGTAAACTTGTTGGGCTAACCAATATGTTTGAACCAGCTTCTTTTCATGGGTACAAAAAAGTTCCCTGACGAAAATGAGTACAGCCAGTATCTGTCAGCCAATTCAGGTAGCTCCAATGCTCACACGGCGGCCACCTCTACCAATTATTTCTTTGAAGTAGCTGCCACACCGTCGAATGACCAAGAGCCAACTGACAGCAACCCCTCACCATTGCGGGGAGCGCTCGATCGCTTTGCCCAGTTCTTCATAGAGCCCCTATTCCTTCCCAGTACCCTGGACAGGGAGCTCAGGGCTGTTGATTCAGAAAACAAGAATAATTTACAAAATGACACCTGGCGCCTTCGCCAGGTCGAGAAGTCGCTGTCGAATCCCAAGCATCCTTTCTGCCACTTTTCCACAGGAAACCTGGAAGTTCTTAAGACCCAACCCGAGGGTGCAGGTATCGATGTGAGGAACAAGTTCATCGAGTTCCATGACAAGCATTACTCGGCAAACCGCATGAAGTTGGTTGTGCTGGGCCGTGAGCCGCTTGACGTCTTGCAGTCATGGGTTGTCGAGTTTTTCACCGACGTTGTCAACAAGAACCTCCCCCGAACAGGTGGGAGGACGAGGTTCCTTTCGGAGAGAATGAGCTGGGGGTGCAGTGCTTTGCAAAGCCTGTCATGGATTCTAGGGAACTAAATCTATACTTTCCTCTGATTGATGAGGAAAACCTTTATGAATCGCATCCCACTGTATACATTAGACACCTCATTAGCCACGAGGGCTCAGGAAGTATCATGTCATACATCAAAAGCAAAGACTGGGCCAATAGTCTTTCGACATGCTTAGACCCTATCTGCCCCGGTACTCCCAGTCTGTTTGGCGTACGGATCCGGCTTACTGAGGAGGTACGTTGAAAATAAGACCATTCGACCATCACTGCTGACAATTGGAGACAGGGTCTGAAAGTCTACCCAGAGATCGTCAAGGTCTTTTTCCAATATATCTCAATGCTGCAAGAAATACCCGTTCAGGAATGGGTCTTCCAAGAGCTGAAGAGCATAGGCGATGTGGATTTCAAGTTCGGGCAGAAGACTTCTGCGAGCCGTTTCACGCGCCGGATCAGCGCCGTTATGCAGAAACCTCTGCCAAGGGAGTGGCTGCTGAGTGGCCAGAGCCGTCTTCGCAAGTTCGAGCCGGAGCTCATCGCCAAAGCCCTATCCAAGATACGACCGGATAATTTCCGAATGACTATTGTATCTCAAACGTATCCTGGAGGATGGAATAACAAGGAGAAATGGTACGGGACGGAGTATTGCTACGAGGAAATCCCCGACCAGCTCATGACGGAGCTGAAGCAAGCGGCTGCATTGCCAAGCGATAAGCGCCTGCCAGAATTGCATTTACCATACAAGAACAATTTTATTCCCAGCAAACTCGAGGTAGAGAAGAAGGAGGTTGCCGAGCCTGCACTGGCACCACGAGTGCTTCGCAACGACGTCAAAGCGAGGACCTGGTGGAAGAAGGACGACACGTTCTGGGTCCCACGAGCCAACGTGACTGTGAGCTTGCAAAACCCCATCATCTATGCTTCTGCAGAGAACACTGTCAAGGCAAGACTCTTCACGAAGCTCGTTCGTGATGCACTGGAGGAGTACTCTTACGATGCGGATCTAGCAGGACTGCAGTACATTGTGACCATTGACTCAAAGGGCATACTGCTTGACATATCCGGTTACAACGACAAGCTGCCCGTACTGTTGGAGCAAGTGGTCGTCACAATGCGTGATTTGAAGATTCGAGATGACCGATTCGTCATTGTTAAGGAGCGATTGGCCCGCGGTTACAACAACTGGCAGCTTCAATCCGCCTATAGCCAGGTGGTGGACTATATGGGCCGGCTGAACTCGACTCGCGACTTCATCGTTGAAGAGCTAGCCGCTGAACTGCCTAACATTAGCATTGAAGATGTGCGAATCTTCCAGAAACAAGTGTTGGCACAGCTTCATGTTGAGGTCTATGTGCACGGAAACATGTACAAGGGAGATGCGTTGAAGCTGACCGATATGGTCGAGTCAGCGTTGAAGCCGCGGGTGCTCCCGGAGTCGCAGAGACCCATCATCCGATCGATACTCTTGCCCCAGGGCTCCAACTACGTCTTCAACAAGTTTTTGAAAGACCCGGAAAACATCAATCACTGCGTTGAAACATGGTACTACGTCGGCGATAGAGGCGACCGTTGGGTGCGAGCCAAGACGCTTCTGTTTGATCAAATGGTCCACGAGCCCGCTTTTGACCAGCTTCGAACAAAGGAGCAGCTCGGCTATATTGTCTTTACTAACATGCGAAGCTTTACGACTACATGTGGCTTCAGAGTTTTGATTCAGAGCGAGAGGACCCCGGCATATCTCGATTCACGTATTGAGGCTTTCTTGACCAAAGTGGGAACCATAATCCAAGACATGAGCGAGGCCGACTTTGAAGGGCACAAGCGAAGCCTTATTGTTAAACGACTTGAGAAGCTGAGAAACCTCGACCAGGAGTCAACGCGTCACTGGGCGCAGATCTCCAACGAGTACTATGATTTCGAGCAAGGTATGTAGAAAGCTGAGTGCTACCTTTGGTATCAGGCGATGCTAATATTCTGCAACAGCTCAGCAAGATGCTGTACACATCAAGCAGCTCACCAAGGCTGAGATGCAAGACTTTTATAACCAATACTTTAGCCCAGCTTCGACCAAGCGAGCCCGAATCTCAGTCCACCTACACGCTCGTGGGGCTGGCGAGCTGGACACGAAGGTCGTCGATGCGTTGTCAAAGCTGGGGTTGAATGACGTGCCCCTAGAGAAGAGGCAGAGCGTGGACACCCTGGAACAATACTTGAAGGAGGAACGGAAGCTGTCAGATGAGGAAATCGACCCAATTATGACACAGGCCAAGGCGGCAGGGCTGAAGCAGGCAACGGAAGATCAGGACGCTGGATCGTCAGACACGAGTGGATCTAGCCTAAAGAACGCCGTGGAGATCACTGACTTCCGACAGTTCAAGGCTGCGCTACAAGCCAGCGCAGGAGCTCGACCAGTCAAGGACCTGCGCTCATTCGAGGAGCTGGACGGCGAACAGTAATACGTGACTCGCAGAGATACATAGACTGAGATACATAGACAGTCAGAGACAATGTGAATGTCATGGTAGAGTTGCTAATATCCTTGAGGGCTGAATCCCAGGTGGGCCAATACCGATCACGAAACATGCCCGCTGTGGGAAGAGAGGAACCATAAACGATGGGATAACCCCGGGCCTGTGCGGTGCCGAGTCGCACGCCGACCGTATTGAGATACGAAATGTACTCAATCATGCTCACATGGCATCGGCCAGCAGAGGGAACCGATATCTTCCTACCAACAATCGTCAGGAGCTCGGTTCTTCACATAGCATTACCTGAAAGTCGACGAGGGAATTGACCAATTGAGACAAGAGAAGGCCTACATCGATTGGAAGAGCGTGATTGCCAACAGTAGTGGCTCTGGCTACCTAAAATCACGTCATAACTTAACAGTCATACACTATGGTGATTCAGCGACGTACTTGGGGCTTCGGCGCGCCTGATCTACCATGAGGGCATATCCTTGGTCTGCTGAAGTTGTTTGCACCAGAGCTAGAGAGCTGAACGTTGGTAAGAGAATGATAGTGAGGTGTGGGTCTTGGCTTGGCATGGTCGGAAGCAGACGGACTCCCAGCAAGTGAAGTTGCCGATGCTTTTGTCGCTAGGGGCGACCCTTTGGTGAAAGTGATCCGGGCATGTAGGGAGTGATTGAAGCCGCTGGCTCTCAATGGAACCACGTTCACCCACTCCCCACGTTGGTGCAAGGTAGGGGAATGGGTGCGTACTAACACTGCAGGCTCTGTAATGTGGTGGTGGAGTGCGTCTCAGGCTATTATTGACACACCCGGAATGAGACTAAGAAAACACCACAAATCCGTGTGAGGTTGTTTTGGGGCTTACGATAGGTAGCGCGCATCAACCAGCTCACCATGCCCATGGTCACCACTCCATCGCATGATGGATGTGGCCAAAGAGGCATGCTGAACGTTGCTGAGTAAAGTAAAAACTCCGTACATCTTTAGTGGATTTGGGTTGAAACCCCCAAACCTCCTTCCCACCTCCCAATTCCCCCTCCCTCACCCCTTCGGCCCCCTCCCCGGTCTCCCAGAGCAGGATGGTACTTCATTTGCAGTTATCATCACATCTCTATCTCATTTTTCGATGCTCACCGAGTTTTTCAATGTGCTGGCTATCTCGGCAGAGGGTAGGGTTAGAAGGAATCAAGGCAGGGAGTTGTGTAGACGAGATTTGATCACAGCACACAAAATAATCCTTTAGGGTAGGTGGACGCATCATGCGCAAAAACAAGCATCCGTCCTCGTATAAGCCGTAATTTGCCAGCCATCTTCTTGCAAACATTGCACCACAAGAGCTATGCTTCGTCAGGTACTCTTCCTCTGCGTGTCCTACGGAACCGTGGGTTGATTTGTCATTGGGGTAGTCAGAAGCCCCCTACCAGCTTTAGAAAGGCAAGAATATGAAACAGCACTAGAACAACAATAGGCGTTCATGTCTTGAGAGTCTACTCTGAACTCTGGAGTCAGTTCGCCTCACTCAGGGAATATTTCAGACAATACAAAACCATCTTCCAGAAGAAGAAAGGGGAGCAGCAAACCAATGCTCAGGGACGTGAGAAATGTGCCACGGTGCAACAATTATTGACAGCTTGCCGCGTTAAGCACCTGGCATTTTCGTGCATATCGATGGACTTGATTGGCTGGTACGATACCGCAACCATGGGTTGTTACCTCATCTCTCCCCTCAAAAAGAATGAACCTTGCGTGGCCTGCATAAAGAGAGACCTGAGAGGAAATGATTCAACTCATGGGAAGGTAGGTGGTTGTGCCCTTTATCATCCCATGTCAGTCTTTCACCGCTGCTTTCTTATTGAAAGCGTCCTCCAGGTCTCTATACTCCTGCTCTAGATCACCGGCACTATTGTAGTCTTCTATCTTTGTCTACGTTGTGCGCGCAATTGACAATACTGAAGAACTAACGCAACGTGCTGACAACATGTTCTTCCCCAGCAGCACCCTCCTAAGGTACGTCGAATATTTTTACACACTAATTCTCCTTGTTACCTTCATCGCTGGCGCTGCCTGGTACAGCATCGTCAATGCGAGGAAGGAGGAGGATACTGTTCAACCCCAGGTCAAGGGACCTGGCGGAAAGCCTCTGCCCCTCACCAAACGCAAGAAGCGTGATAACGGCGAGCGCAAGATTGGCCCACACTTTGGCCGTGTGGCCAAAAATGTCTTTCGTACACTCGCTGCTGGCGTTTTCTTGACGTATGTGGTCTCTTCGGCATTTATATTGTACCATGCATTCGTGGTGGAAGACCCATATACGTGGACGAAGAATGGCTTGCCCTGGGCTGGTGAATGGACTGCAGTAAGTGGTTATCACCCCTCTCGTCAAAACATCACGTAGATGGCATGCTGACCTGATTCTGGCTTGACAGGTCCACATCTTCGGCGCGACATTCTTCTACCTGTATATTTTCGTCTCGCTCTTCGACTGGCGCAAGGGACCAACCGTCGCTCATTTATTTATTTGGGTGCTTGGTTTCATCGGCGAGATAATCATGTTTATCACAATGTATATTGCCGCTGCCAACTGTGAGCTTTCGGGAGCCGTGCGGGACATCGCCCCCACGAAGCAACCAAACTGCCTTGATAGCTGGGTCCGATCCGACCTCGTCTGTTATTCTATCCGAATACTGCTTCTCCTCGCCCTCATCTCCTTATACAGCATTGCTTGGATTCGCAAGACTAGCCACAAGATGGAACGGAAAGCTGAAGAGGGCCGATCCTCTGAATACACTCTTTTGTTAGATGGCTGCCCTGGGTCGCACAATTCGCAGAACAGGCTGGAAGCTAACAGCGGCAAAGCTTGTACCAGAAGCATTTCTAACACTACAGCCGCCGATTGCGTCCGCAAAGACGAAAAAGCTGCTTTTATCGCGCCCAAAAGCTGCCCCATAAGACATGGTGGGAGTACTTGCGCGGATACTCGCTTTTTCTTCCGTACCTGTGGCCCAAGGATACGAGGAGACTGCAAGTCAGAGTTCTTTTCTGCGTCGCGCTTGCCATGCTGCAAAGATTGGTGAATTTACTGGTCCCGCACCAGATTGGCCAGGTCGTCACTCAGCTCACCATGGTAGCCATCATCCTGAAAAATGGTGGAAGCTTCTCTTTCGACATGTTCCCTGCAGGAGATGTGGTACTGCTTGGAGTTCTCTGGACACTGCAGGGCCAATCGGGTCTTCTCGGATCTCTCAGGTCTCTCCTTTGGATAAAAGTTTCGCAATATTCCTATCGTAAGCTCACTATCGCCGCTTTCGACCACGTCCATTCCCTTAGCCTTGATTTTCATCTTTCTAAGCGGACCGGTGAGGTTTTGTCGGCGCTGAACAAAGGGCCCGCAATCCCCAGTTCCTAGAACAAGTGACATTTCAGGTCTTCCCTATGCTAATGGATCTCGTCATCTCCATCGCTTTCTTTCAATTGAAATACGGGCCAATCTATGCCCAGATCAACCTGATGAATACCGGCTGGTACCTGTATTTGACTATTAAGATGGCATCAACTAGAGCCGATGAGAGAAGGAAATGACGAATGCGGACCGTGAAGAGGAAGCTGTGAAAAACGACTCAATCTCAAGTTACGAAACAGTCAAATACTTCAATGCAGAAGATTCTGAATCCAGACGTTATCAGGACAGGGTTGCCGTTTTCCAGCGGGCCGAAGCCAAGGTCCAGGAGGGAATGGTGTTGATGAACATTTGCCAGACCTTTGTCTTCAATCTTGGAAGAATCCTGGCAGCTGCGGTTTGCGGTTGGCAAGTGGTACTTGGCACAAGGCAGTCCAGTGACATTGTAACCGTTGTCTCTTACCTGACGCAGCTTCAGGGCCCCTCAACTTCTTCGGCACATTCTACCGTACCGTTCAGAAGTCCATGATTTCTGGAGAGAGACTCTTGGAGCTTTTCAAAATCCAACCATCGGTTGTTGACTCACCGCATACTGTTCCGCTTGAGAACTTCCGCGGTCATATCCGATGGAACAATGTAAGTTTCGCCTATGACCCACGAAAGCCGGCTCTTCGCAACATCAGTTTCGAATGCGCCCCTGGTACGACTACTGCTTTCGTTGGCGAATCAGGTGGTGGCAAGTCCACTTTGTTCCGACACATGTTTAGATATTACGACTGCGATGAAGGAAGCATTGAGCTCGATGGCAGAAATGTGAAGGACTTGACCATTGCATCCGTTCGGCGTCATATTGGAGTTGTACCACAAGACACAACTCTTTTCAACGGAACTTTGATGTACAACCTGAGGTATGCAAACCCATATGCAAGCGATGAAGAGGTCTTTGAGGCTTGCATAGCCGCAAGTATCCACGACCGAATTATGTCTTTCCCCGACCAGTACAACACACAGGTGGGCGAGCGAGGTCTTCGTCTTTGTGGTGGTGAGAAGCAACGTGTTGCGATTGCCCGCGCCATTTTGAAAGACCCGAGAATCATCATGCTGGATGAGGCTACCTCGGCACTTGATTCACATACAGAGCAAGAAATCCAGGACAATATATGGAACATTAGACAGGGTCGCACTTTACTTATCATTGCGTACGTCAACTACCCACATCGGCACTCGTATACTTGGCTAACATCTGTCCTTAGACATCGATTGTCTACCATTACGCATGCTGACCAGATTATCGTGCTCAATGCTGGTATGGTTGTGGAAAGAGGTACCCATGACGAGTTGTTGGCTGCCCGCGGGCGGTATGCGTCAATGTGGGAGAAGCAGATCCGGGCCGAGCGGGCGCTAGACGCTGCCAGAGAAGCCCGGCTCAATGCTGCCAGAGCCATGAGAAGAGCAAATATGGATAGCAATAAACAACCCGAGGATCCGATTGAAGGCTAAGATAGCCTGGAATTTTCTCCCACTGCACCGGCACGGGATCTCGGTAATGTGAGCACGGGTAGTGTGATATTGGTGATTCCCGTTAAAATGGAAATCCAGTCCGGTATGGAGAGCAAAAAGGACGAAAGCCTCAGGCTCCGTGTTGAAGAACAGTACAAACGTGAAGCAGCTTCTCTGGCCCCAAGGTTAGTTTGTTCCTGACCATTTTCTCGTGTCCATTACTTCTCAGTTAGTATAACTTTTCTCGCTTTCAAAATTCTCACAGCAAGGCGAAACTGCTCCAGAGTGTGCGAGTCGCTGGATTAGCTCTTCCCTTGGGGGAAGGGAGAAAGGAAGCATAAGAACAAAACAAGGGAATAGCATGACCGGTCTTCTTTACTATCGACTGGTAACAGGTCTAGGGAGAATGGCTTCTGGGTTGGCTTGATCTTGGTTTTCCACCAATCCCCAAGTTCTAAGGAAGGGCCCAAGAAGAGTCATTTCGTGGTGGCCGAGGTGCTGTCGAGGCTTTTGTCATTCACACTCACCACTGCATCACGCCCCATTGTTCGTGCAGGTTGGTACGGGCTTGAAGACATTTCCCGATGACACTTCTTTTTTTTCCCTTGTGTACTTGGACCCCTTTATGAATCAATAACTTAATGGTGCACGACGTGCATTTTTGCATCGACATTCTGGGTTGCGGAACCCGATGATTCCAGGTTCAAACCACTTGGACAGCTCATCCGACGTACTGGTAGCCAAATGCTATTCGTCCTCAGTCATTGAGTGTCTGTCACACACATATTCAACGTGCCACAGCCGATACCCAACATCTATCAAGGCAAATGGCATCCATTGCCTCTCCTCTAAGCCACATCATCCCACCTCTGGGATTCAAGATGACCACGGCCACGCTGTGAGTGACAACGGATGTCTCGTGACTCAAAATCGCACATCTGGGTGATCTGCAAGAGATAAGAAGTTCGTGGCCTAACGTACGTAGTGCCTTGCGAATTTGGTCTACGGGTTTGTTATATCGAGAGCGATGTAAGAGTGTGTTTTTGTTGAAAATCTCGTCGGCCTAGTCATGATCGAAACCGCCATCTATATCAACAACCACGTAGAGGACTAGATATTCGGCCTGAACAAGTACCAAAATCTAGAAGCTTACAGTCATGGCAGATTCGTCTCGACGGCATCTCAATCAGCGGCTCAACTCAGTTGAGAATTTATGAGAAGATTCTTTCACCCTTTCCCGTTGCCTATACTACTACTACTACTACTACTACTACTACTACTACTACTACTACTACTACTACTACTACTACTACTACTACTACTACTACTACTACTACTACTACTACTACTACTACTACTACTACTACTACTGCTACTACTATTACCACTAATATTACTGTACCTTAGCTCGGGAAACATGCATCCAGAAGCGTCAGTGGTAACTCCTCCTCACCTTCCGTCCAGGTGAGCGAGGTTTTATCGCTTCCGCAGTGCTAGGAAGAGGTCGAAACCACCCCGTGACAGCTACAATAGCGCAAGGTTTGAAGGAATCTAACAGGTAGATGATCTGCAATTTTCGGCGAGGACGACTGTATCATGCCGTATGCCCATAGGTCTATCGACGCTCCAAAGTCTGTCGGAGCATATAAGCTCATTGACGTGGCTGTTGCGCTCATACAATACAATACAATACAATTTATTCAGGCTGAGAAGACACTAGTCACTAATGCGTACATACATACAATACCTGATTTTCGTCCTCGATTCCCCAAGCCCATTCTCTGCAACATTTACCCTCATGCCTATACCATTGCACCCTTAATCACAACACTCGCTTTTATTTTCACACTTTTCCATTCTGTTCCGCTCTGCCTTACTCTCCCGCGGTTTAATACCGTTGCCGGCGAACTAGCTTGAAGGCTATTCTTCAAGTGTTCAGTGTCCTATCTTCGGCGGCTGAAGCGACGTCCACTCTTGTGCCACGGGTTGTTCGGTGGAGGGTTTGAATTAGTCACCTAGCATAAAAGGACAAGACTTTTTGTAATCCAATCTCAATATCGTATGTCAAGTCGACCTGTGGCTACGGCAAATCGTATAGTTGCGCGGACTGCTTTCCATATCTGGCGCCCATTGAGCGTCATCTGATCGTGATTTCCCTCCCAAGTAGAACGCGAGGTTTCCTCTTTGCGTCTCGGTGCATTGCAGCATTTCAGTCCTATGCACTGTCCATTTCCTGCATCGAAAGAAAAAATGCTCCACTGTTTCTATCGCTTGTCCGCACGCGCATTGCTGCGATGCTGCTATTTCCATTCGGAAGAGGTATCCCTTGAGCCTGCTTATGCCTGTCTGTCCCGAGCTGTGCTAGTATGTATGCTAGCTTCCCTGCGCGATAAGCTGTCATATAGTGGGCGAGTGTGTTTACCAGGGAGCGCAGCATCAACCATCAACCTTCTTGGAAAACTTTTCAATGTTATGGACCGACAGCTGCTTATTTGTGCGCTGGCTTGATCGAGCTGTATTCAGTGTCGTTGATCGCATGCCGGAAAACTGCAGGGGCGCGGTGGCACCGTCTTCGTTCGCACTTCGCGCCTCCTTCGCTCATACAGTGTGTGTATACTTCGAGGGGTTGGTGCCGCAAAATATCGAGCTAATGCGGGAGTCAAAAATCCAGAGCCGAGAGAGTAGTACCGGTAGCCAACGCTACAATCGCAAAATTACTTTAACAGGTATGGATCCCGCTCCCAATTGGTTCAACAGCCAACGGCTTTAGGCCCGACCCCGGCGAGGAGCCTTCTACACAAAACCAAGTCGACCGGTCCTCGCAAGCATCGTGGGCGCATCCTGTACTTTGTTCTAGTCGGCCGGCGCGCGTCTCTATGATTGTCGAAGGATAAGTACCGGCGGTGGACGCACGTCGTATCTTCCTGATTAGCCAGCGACATTGGCGCCGAGCATACCGATGGGGTATCTCCGTTAACCGTTGCAGGCTGTTCTACCTTCAAGCCCTTTGTGCCGGAGGTTTTTTAGTCGCCAAGGTGTTTTCCAAACGAGCTCATTAGACTTTTAACAAAGTACATGCTACAACTCGTATTGAGGGAAGTGAGACGAATGTAACCAATTATTGATTGTACCCCACCGAGAAATCGTCATTCCACCGTATTATAGAAGGTAGACTCCGTAAGAATTGCCATCACCACGTTAATCCACCAGGGAGGGTGACTCGAGTGAATCATATCTTACACTAATGCAAGGAAGGACCTTTGCGATCTCCACCCTATATCAGGGGATGGGGACGTCGCCAAGGTCGCCTAGCGTGCATCTACGGATACGCCACCAGTCCTTCCCCGGCTGATGCTGTGGCACCGAGTTCTCCCTCGTTCTACAAAAATTTTGTAGCCGTCGTGCCCGCACAGTAACTTAGTGTTTTGACCAAGGCGGAAAAAGTTGGCCGATTGCCCGAAGGTCTCGGCCCCGTTAACGACCGGAGAGTTACGGCAAGGGCTACGGCAAGTTCCGAGTTCACGGGTTAGGTCGGGTCAATCGAGCAACTAACTCACCAACAAAGTTCTGGATGAACCTCTCTGTTCTTTTTTATTTCCTTTTTTTCTCGTTTATTGTTTTTCTTCGATATTCTTGTCATTTCACACCAACCATGCTGATGTATTTGTTGTTTAGTGGTGGAGAATGACCCTCGATCGCGGGTTCCTGGAAGTTAGTCCCAGAGGATTAATATAAATTTCCCTTCCACCAACTACCGACATTTTTCTCCCAGCAAGACGATATCTGGCCAAATAATGTACTAGGGATTCTCTTGAGTGTAGCATGTCGAAAGAGGTTTATGCGTCCCCACTCGCCGAAATGTCAACGGAACTCCTGGCTTTTCGTTCAACTCCTGGGCCAATCTTCTATTCCTTTCCGCACAGCGGAGAATATTTGCGCGTCATGGAGGGAAGAATAAGGAAGGTATTATTACTCTAGAATGCGAGAGTCTGTGTATGTAGAAGATTCGTTGGTTGTGCTGTTGTTATCCCCTGCTAGTCGAATCAAGTAGCGGAATCGATGTTGATGTTGATGTCAATGCCGATATCAATGTTGAAAACTCTTCGTCACCGTGTGAACCCGTCCACTCTCATTCCAGGGGCTGCGACGCATTATACGGCTCCTTCCGGGACTACCCCATCTACAGCCATATGCCGGGGCATTGTAGCATACAGAAATGACTAAACCCTCCCGTTACTCAAGGCGATGATATATCTCAAGGCACAACTAGATGCAATGCTATGCAATCATGCACATCGTCCACCAATCCTGAACTGCTTTGATTTCAGAGGCGTGTTTCGCTCGTGGACCGGAAAATTTTGATTGACTGGTCATTCATAATACAAGTTAGTTACCCCTGATCAGAATTGTGGGAGTGGAGTGACTCACCGTAGTCAGAGAAATCTGGCAGGTTCCGCAGACACTTTTCCTCAGCATGTATGACATCTTGAATGCTCAAGGCCAGTAAGCTGTCCTCTGTCAGTTTTGGTGACAATTTCAAATAGCCCAGGTCTTGGCCACGCGCGGGCAAGACATGTCAGTTTAAGGCTTCGCAGCCACCCCTAGAAAGGTGATTTCTGTCTTTTTGTTTGGTGTGACGAAGATATCATTTCTCGCTGCTTCAGTGATCTATTGAATAGTTGCCCTTTGATCCTCTTTTCTCTTTGTCCGGCGTCATGCGATGTCGGGATCGTCTAGAGCAGCTGCTCACCGTATTGCTTTGGTTTCGGAAACACGATGCAATAACCAGCAACCAGCACGTCAAGGCGTACCTGGGCCGATGTTCCGATCGATTGTGTTTCTTGGTTCTCGATACGATTCGTTTCGCATTGCTGTTTGGAAAAGTACGATTTGCTTTGATTGACGCGGATTAAATGAAGTGCGCTTGGTTTTTCAAGTGAGAAATGGGGTACGGGATGGGCAAGGAGGTGACTCGAGCTGTCACATCTATGATCTCCCTGCCACCAGATAGGACCCCACGAGACATCACAGCTCTACCCTAGTATTAACCCGCAATAAGAGCGGACCAATCATCCGATTTTACTCGAGCATGCGCGTGGCCATCAGAGCGATACGTTAAAAAAGGGCCCAAGGAATGTTCGTCGTAAGATAATCCAACGCCATTACACAAGGTGGGTGGACGTGGCTATGGCTTGGTGGATATCGATCGGCTGGCACGGAACTTGAAAGCTGAAGAGACCGGTGAGAGAGAGGCGAGAGGTGTCAGGGGCGCCCAACCCTTAGCCTCCACGGATGGACCCTCCTTTTCTCAGTCTCTCACTTGAATTGCCACTTTCCCATTCCGTCTCTTGCCGCTCAAAGTTGTGAGGGGTTTCAAACTCTGGAAATTGCCTCTACGTCGCTACGGACAAGTAAGCCATAACGGGAAGGACAATAGGAGTTGACAGATGGAAACTTCATGTAAAGGAGTCTATGAGAGATTGAAATTTTGCCATCAAGAAACTGGGGAAAACTAAGGAAAAAGCGAGAAGGGGTTCAATTTCCTCTTGGTCTTGCCCAGGTATGCTGGCCAATTTGAAAGGAAACCGGTCAAGCCAGGGAAAAAAATCAATTGTCATTGGCCATGATCATCTTAAGTTTTTTTTTATCCCCCAAGGAGAAATACACCCACACCCCGGCAGTCTTACTTCGGATACCGATGAATGGCTTCTTCGCCTTATCTCCACGCCTTTTCAAGCCATGTTCCAGTAGGTTTTATTACCTCAATCTCTCGGATGAAAGCGGGTCAATTCTCACATCGAAGTTGTGGTCTTAGCAAGCCTTGCGGGTGGCTGGATACGTCAAAGCGGAACGGGAAAGATGGGGTAAAAAGAAAAATAGAAAAAAAACCCATGCCTGAAGTCGTTGGCGGGCGCCTCTGGCAAACGCTCCTACAGATCACTACCGCCGTGGGGCTTAAAGCACAGGAAGCTCAGTATGTCCCTCCTTTGATTCCCTCCTTTGATGCAAGAGTCTTCAGGTATTGTTTCAATTGCTAGAACGGTATCATATCTTCCAATTCTGAAGGATGCGTGCGTGCGGATGCCTGTCCAATGTAAACAGGTTGGTGGGCATCGGCTTTGTGTCGCCAGGTATTTGATGATGCAGCATGTATGGGGCCACCAACAATGTGTGTTCATCTCAAGTGCTCGTAGTTTGCATTTCATAGATCCGCAGCTTCTCCCACCTCCGTTCACGATACTTTGAACCAACTACCAACACTTTTGGGCTCCCGAGACCTCTCCTTTTCAAGCCTATCATTATCCGCATAATCCCTCACACAACTCACTGTACTAGCTACGCGAGTCTGGCGGCTTAGGTTTGATCATTGGCGAGCCACCCTAGACCCCTGCTGAGCCCTTCTATACGTCCAATTTCTTCCCATTTGAGCATCGTACAAGGTGTCCTCGGAAGCTCTTCACAACTTGATGGCTTCTGGATTGTTGGACAGAGCCTGATCATGGCAAGCACGAAAGATACAATTTGATATGATGTATGTTTTCCTGCATCATGCTCTCACTACTCTTTAACAATGGATTCGGGATGCGGGACGCAATGAGCAAGGTCGCTACATCGAAGAGGTATTGTTGCTGAAGACGGATCTACCATGGCTGCACGCCGCTCTGTTAGAAGATGTACTGTTCGCTTTCACTGACATTCTTGATCAAGGTTACTCCACTCGACCCTCTCTTTTCTTATTTTTCTTCTCCAGACCGATCCCAGCTACGACGTCAAATTGCCTCCATTTACGATGATCAGCGTCGGTCGGTAGGACCAGAACCCGATCGTGAAAAGTCGAACGAACGAACGAGCGAGCGAGCGAGCGAACATTGAGCAAGAGGACCGAGAAGGCATCCCAGCCATAGCCGCGAAAAAGGTCTATTATCTATGACTACCCCTCTGCGGCGTGGAGGTCATGAATAGAGGAGAGATCGCCTAGTTATTTGAAGCGGGAGAAGCTTCTCTTGCCTGCTGGCTGTTTGGCACCGGTCGGATGGTCGATGTTTGACGTCGAGTCCGCCCTTCTTTCGCCACATCTTTCCTCGGTTTCTCCGTTGGATTCTCTTCATACTCCGAGAACACGCCAGTCACGATCGAGCGACGGATCTAATCCTGCTTCACGGTAAGGGTTACACTTCGTTTGTCATCCTAAACAATGTACTCCGCCCCTTATGTGATTGTTACCGGATGCGGCTTCCTCGTTCCCAGCTATCTACTCTGAAGTGGGTAACCATACGTCCATCTTCGCGTTCACCTCGCTTAAGACTGGCGGCGAGATAATGATTCCATGGTCAAGGGGCTCAAGGCATACTGCGACATACAAGGCAGAGGCGCAGAGATGACGAGCCTAACTCGACGAACACGTATGCGAGCTTCCTTTCCCAAGTTCGAATGCTCTACGCAATGTTTCATTTTGGGTTATTACTATAATTTTTTCACTCGTTCAAGATGCTGTTTCTCTAAATTTTTAATCGCGAGTTCCCATTTCTCACAAAAATCAACCGCCTGCTCGATCGTAGCTTGACGACGGCGAGGCTCGCGTTCCCATCTCCCGAGATCATTCTTTGTCTTTTCAAGCTGCCGTCTTTTCTTTGCCAATTCAACACAAATTTTACAATCACTATCGAGATACTCGATTTTTTCGTCTGGAAGCTTGAACTCGCAATGTTTCTCTTTCATCATCCTGGGGCATTCTTCCATCACATACCCCGTGTAGATTTCCAATAGCCGCATTTCCACCTAGTTTGACGATAAAAGCACATTAAACGCGTCCGGGCCTGTTTGAAGGCAAACGAGAACTTGATCTGGATCAAAATTCAGCAGCTAATACCTCGTGTTGTTAGCACCATATGATGTGCGGATCAAATGTTGCCCTCTTCATCGACAGAAAAATGAACAAAAGAATATCAGTGTGACTCACGATATGTTGTGCTTTTGCCTCTGGGCAACGATTTGTGGCTCGCGATGGTGTGATACTTGGAGCTTGATGTTGCCTCTAGTTTCGCCTGAACCTCGTGTATGTATGCGTATAGTATAGACGAAGCATCCCACATAGCATAGCCGATATGTCATGAAGGATGACGGAGGAAATATTCCTAACTTACATCTATGAGATCTCGATGATCTGAAATAGTGGAAGCCTAGTGGACCGTGTGAAATTCGCCTAAGCTTCGCTTCTATCTCGCTCACATTTGCCTATCAAAGTCTGCCAATGGATCACTAGCTAGTGAGTTCCATCCTCATGCAACGCCATGGGTGAGATGCAAGCGTTTGGAGTGCGGAATTATGGACCCATCCTTAGCATACGCTAGGGCAAGTTCGTCTGGACGACTAATTTTGACCGTTCCACCATGGGTTGGTAGGCCTCATAAGGCAACTCGTGCAGGATCCAGTGATGAATGGGGCGTGGCGGCGAATATTTTGACCATCCACAAATTGCAGCTAGCCTTGCTACTCATCGGTAGGGGCCATATGTGATTAGCAGGGTACCCGCGCAAAGCTAGAGAGTTCGATCGGGCGTTGCAGCCACTTTCGGATAGGGCCCGGATGCATCTTACCGTGGTAAGTCAACGAGCAGATCGGCCCTCGGCCAAGACGGGTTACGGTTGGCGGAAGGCCAGGAACTGATTCACTATATGTGCCTCGTAACTGCTGTAGCGTCCACGCAGGAACAGTTGTTATGACAAGCAGAAAAGGTTCTTCATGGCATCATGGCTAGGGTGCTCCATGGCAAGAGGGAGGAGAACATACCGAGAGCCCAATGCATGTGTGATTACCGCCTCTAATCTAGATCCTGCTGGGATCGGAAAGGTATAGGAATACATTTGAGGCTGAACTTCATCCCAGTCGCGTTAGAAAGCAACGGGCTTCTGAAGATGTGGATGTTATAGGGTTAGTATAGGAAAGACGTCGGTCCGTGATCGACAATCCGATCGTATAATGAAACTGGCTCCCTCACTTTGTTCGATTCAGGTGTGACCGTTTGCCCAAGAAGAAATGGTCGCAATGGCAACTTCCTGAGCAAAGTCAGACTAGAATAATTCCGTGTTTGGGCTGCTCTTTTTTTTTTTTTCATCTCCAACAGTTCGGGATATGATCTCTAGAGAGAGGGACCTTGGGGACGTTGCCATGAGGCAATTAATCGGGGACAGGGTCATCAGGACGGTGTGATACGGAAATGTGAAGGGATATGTAGCATTACGGTACCATTTATTCCTTACCTGGTGGATAGGACTGACTCGAATCGTTTCACGGTGCCGGTCCTTGCCATGAATGGACACAAGCGACAGCGAATGCTAACCTGGTTGCTGCGATTGCTGCGATTATGGCATAGTCGGTCTCATGTGGTATATATGTATGAGATGTTAGCTGAACTCTCGTCCCCTCTTCCCCTCCCCTCCTCTAAAACACGCCTGAGAGAAGTATTTTCACAAACCTACTTCCAAGGCTTTCTCTATAGGTAATTAACCCGGGGAATGCAATAGGGTATTGAACAATTGTACTGGGAGACCAATGCTAACATGTAAGGCTCGAATTGTAAACCCAGAGTAACCACCCGAGGCTACTTTTCAGGCCCGTTCGGACGTGATCAGATGAAAAGTAAATAAGATGTCGAAACCAGACAGATGTCTCGGTTTTAGTGAGGCTAGTCACTCACTCACATACCGGTCTGCTAGACCAAAGTGTAATTCGACGATAGAGGATCGCCTTCTTCTCGTTTTATTGGCAAACACTCCTGAGTTCTTGCGCCGGTCTACTCCTTAGAAGCCAAGGCTGCGTCTGCATTTAACCGTTTATATTGTGCTCATGTGGTTAATACCAATCTATGCATAGAACTTCCATGGGATTTTATGTTTTAGTGTCAGTATTCTTGACCCCATGACATGCTTCGAGATGACTGTAAGGCTCGGTTAACTGATGCTGCTCGACCTCTCTCGGTATCGTTCCTATACGAAGGTAGCTATCTCTGACAGCACTACAGCATGCAAGCGTTTCGTTTCTATTTCCCTTTTCCGTCGTACTCCCTGTCATCAAGAACTACGATTGTGGAAGAGAGCCCAGATTTGGACGAGCCAAGAGGCAGCGCGAAAAAGATGTCATATGGGGATATGGGAAGTTTTGTATGACAAGACTTCGGAAGCCCAGTTATGTTAATGATACCATAAGCGCCGCACCGTCGAAACATCATGATTGACAAGATCGCACTCAATTTTCACATGCGAATAAGTCATGGGCACCGGTTCTAGACAAGGAAGAGAAATGCGACAACCATGGTTTTGTCAGCTTGCCGCAGGTGCTTCAAGTCGGTGAGGTCGCTGGGACACAATTTAAACTCGAGAGGGATTGGCTATGTCGAGGTCAGGAATTATATGTAAGTCGAACCATCTGCTTATTCACCTGCTGCACCTCTTTGCCATACATTGTCGTCAAGGTAACTACATAGGAGGACAAATCTAGAACGGCACCGTGTTTTGTGATAAAACACACTGTAGGAAGGAGCCACGATCGTCTAAATAAGCTTAATATACTTGCACGTCTAAAAATTTAGGTAAACTGAAAGTCCTCTGCGGAGCTACATAAGTCAAACGTCAGCGTTAATCTCTACCGTTAGCATTCGGACTGATGAATGACTTTCTAGGCATGTAGTTCATGATATCCTGTCTGGTATTGGAGATTCTGTGGCGCCAAATCTACATTGTTTTAGGTGGCTGGCATTCCTCGATGTGGCCGTGGGGAATTTTGGTGAGAACTCGCTTCACTTGGGGCGCCACGGGCAGTTGGGCGAGTTTGATTACGACCGTAGCAGGGAATCTGGACGAGCAATAGGTGGACATCTGAGTTTTTCATGACACTCCTGACGCACATCATATGCATAAAGAAACCTGCTACACGATGTTCATTTGCCGACGCATGGAAAAGACAAAGCCGAAATGCGAGGCTACAGCCAACCACTCAGGTCCATCAAGAGCTATGAACGAATAATCCGCCATTACCGAAGCAGACAACGACCTCAATGGGACGCATAACACGACCCATGCATGGCAGGATGGTCACAAGCCACCTCCTACCCGAATCCTAAGACTATTTTGGCTTTCCGTACAACGGGACGAAAACCATACCTTGCTGCTATTTTTGGATCAACCACAGGCGATACCATGCCATTAAGTTTGTTCTGCAATAGTTCCTTCTTGCTGTCCCGCGGAGGTTTCCGTGGCAGGGCCCCGAGAATGCAACCCGGCCGGGGTGGGGTCGGGGTGGGGCCGGGCCTGCTTACGATTTTGTTATGCTTGAAGTCTGTTATTAATTAAGCCTTATAGCCATTCGTGCGTGAAACTACACTTCATTGCCAATCCTGCCCTAAACGTAAAACCCAGCATGTGATCTGTTCAAGGACGCGTAATTTTGGTACCCGTAGGTCAAGGTGTATGTGGCCCACACACACCTTGACTTACGGGTACGTGTCGCTCGTCGGCAGGTCATCCAGTTGCAGCAGGAACGTTGTTGCAATCTTTGGTCTTGTGGGGGACCGGCAGAGACCCTTTTGAGTAGGCTGCAGAGGTGGCCTCAAAGTGGTCCCGGTCGGCTGGAGGATGCTGCGGACACCCAGCAGCCGTCAGAGTTCGGGAGAAAGAAAGTGAGGAAAATCAAGAGATTATACACGGCTATACGTACGGAGAGTGTGGTGTCTAGTGGGGAGGGCAGACCTTCCCCGAAGAAGGCGTTGCCACTTGCTACATTCACGACCTTGATATAGTTCTTGGCCTACTGCCCGATTCACTACTGCAGTTGGTGAGGGTGCGAATACGTCGCCAACATGAACAAGAGATCCGCACACTTACGTGCTCGAGTCGTGCGCGGGTTCCCGTAAAATCATCGTGCTACGATCTAGCAGCAAGAAGGTAATGAAGCATGTTCCACGAGAGCGACAAGTCCGGCGGGCATCTGGTTGTGGCTGAGAGCTTGAGAGCTGTGTGTGTGTCATGTACAGATTCTTTCCACCAGGCTTAAAAGCGTTCTTCGGCCAGCGCCTCGCGGCCCCGACGCAGATATGCCAGTCTTGGAAGGGCACCTACGGGGACAGGCTTGAGATACTCAGCTTTCGCTAGAGCGTCTGCTGCTTCGTGTCTAAGGACCTCGGCATAGACGGGAATCCAGTGGACCTTCGCGTTGCCGTGCGAAGCGGCCAGTGTTTAAAACTCGATAAAAACGTCATTAGAAGAGTCTGAGGGCTTGCCTCGGAGGCAGGTCCCCGCGGCGATGTTGTTGAGACAGATTATGATCGTCTTTTCCGAGCTGACTTGGAAAGCTGTGGATGATTGCTTGACCGCCGTGGTGAATGCGGTGTCCTGCTTGGACGCCATCTGGGGAGGTTCCCAGTCCTCGCCGAAAATATTATTTAGTAGCAGTGCGGATAAGCTATATTTCAGCTTGATTACTCGATGGATGAGTGCTAGCCGGGTACGCGAGGCAAGCGGGTGAGGCCGCGTCGAATCGCAAACAGACTGCTTCAAGCAATTACGCCACTGGCTGGGTGCCGCTCCGTTGAGAGAGAGCCGCGATTGGCATGCGATTGGCATCGTCGTCGATGCTAAAAGGATAGCTCTCATGGATTGCTTGGGGCATTTGCTCGTTTTGTGACGCAGGATTTTGAACTTGGTCTACATATTCCTTGGACGGTTTCGACCAAAAGGGCTGGTTGAGCCTGGTATCCAGGCTCAGTCTTGTAAAACAGGATGCGCGCGATGCAACCCCTCACTACTTAAACGCTGCTGGCAGCGGGCCGTGTTCTTACTGGTGAGGCTTCTCAGATGGTTTAGTAGAACCGAAACCGTGGCAATTTATTTCTTGACGTGGTTCTTGAAGAAAAGCGTAGAGTTAAGCCAGACGCCGAGCCCTCGCATTGGGGTCTGGGGTCGCTTTTCTATATCGTCGTGTCGGCACCCTCTTTAGGGGCTTCCTGTTTCGCCTAGATCGAAGGAAATGCCGTTGGCGCCCCCTCCCCAGGGGACCAACTCTTTGCTTGCTTTTGCGATTGCTACCTTTATTGAGTCGCCAACACATAGGATAGCCGTATCTTTAGCATAGCCGAACCGGCCTATCGGGTTGCCCAACTGGTAAGTCGGCTCAATATAAAAGTGGAAAGACGGTCTTCAATACAGAATACCCATAGGTTAGCCCGCGTCGGAACGGCGATAAAGCTGTCGTTATTTCATCGTATCTAACGCGAGCCGAAGGACGATTCATGAACGAGTAGATCCAGCGTGCAAGTTGATCTGGCTGCCCTTGCGGTTGCGCATGAAGGCGTCGAATGCACCTTTAATGTTCATCGTCTGGTTCGACCATAGTGACCGTGTGAGTTATCACAATCAGGCGTAACCACTTCGTAGATTGAGTTTTCATTATGGGACTGTTTAAAAACCAGGTTGGTAGTTAAGAAGAGAGAAGAGGGTGTCTAAAAGAAGTATCCGACAGCAGAAGCATTATAATATAGCCTGTTTAGATAGCGCAAGGACTTCCGCCACATGGCTTGATGTCTTGCACTTGGACAACGCCTACTCAGGCACTACCAGGTTCCTACTTGTGCTTATACATGGCCTCTAGAGAATTGAAATCACTTTCTGCCCAAGTTCTAGTCTTGGTATCAGCTAGAAGGAAAAAGCTTTGACCTCTCTGCGATAAGTGGTCAATATATCAGTCAACCATGGAACAACGTGGAAATATCTGCTTCTGCACAATTCATGCTGGCTAAAGGTTCGAATTAATAGACCTGCTAGAAGAAGAAATCAACCTTATGATCTACTACATAGCAAGACAATCGCAGCACCACTCCTCCGCAATCACAGCTGGTGGTCGTTGTAGTTCCTGCAATACCTGGGAAAGCAGCTGTGATGCTGGCGATTCTACTTATGATATCGTCGATCGAGCGGCCTGCAGTGGGAATGGTTGTGGTTTCTGCAATACCTGTGGTGGTGCCGGATGTATTACCATCGTCGGTTGCGCGGCTTACAGCAGGCGTTTCTTCATAGCGTCGAGAAGGCCTTCCGGCCTGCTGGGTTCCACAACAAAAGACATTCTTACGAAGGGGGTTTCAATCGATTGTCCCAGAAATTGGCAATTAAAGGAGAGAGGACTGAGTATATTGCTAATGCAGGATGAGATTTTGCTTCACATCATGTAACCACTAATGCAAGAACTACTTTAGCAGGATTTTCTACCCAAAAGCGTTGAAGGAAGATGAGATGTCATTTTATACCAGGCCTCTAATCCTGGTATCAGCCACATATCAAAGTCATGCAGTCTAGGTCAGGTCCATTGCACTTCATGGTCACAAAGCAGACCATGTGGCGAGGGGTTATTGCTTCTGTACGAGAGCGGTAAGAGAGGATGGTGTGGATATTATCACATGAAGCAATAGTAGTAGGATGGTGTAATACATGTGTTCAGTCGGGCTTGACCAGGTCTTCTGTAAGAAACATCCTAGAGCGTCGGTTTTGGAGACGACTCAGCTTAGATCTCCGCCTTGTATATCCCATAATATGTATCTGCTACTTCGACTAAGCTGTTGGAAGATCGGGCAAGGTACACCGTGTGGTAGGAATTACCACTAACTGCAAAACCAGGAATATGCATACACACCAAAGCAATCATCATGCCTGATGGTTTGAAGCCACAGCCAATAGATGCAGCAGATATTCTTTTTGGTTGTGTTGGCGGCTTTGGGCTTCAGCCCGCCGTAGGCCAAAGCTCTTTCGTACACACATCTAACATGATGTCCCAGTGGAACCTTTTCTTTCTTGCCAAGTCCAGTATCTCCAAGACAGTTACTGAAACCAGTCAGCTTTCATCATGCGATATCATTCTACCTCTTCTCGTTTGGACCAGTATCTTATAAAAATATATGGTAAGGTAAAGAGTTATGTGGAGATCTCAGCATACTCTTGGCGCGATTTTCCGAAATCGGACCTACAACCTCAATGTTAATGGCTACGATATCATTATCTTTTTGATATTGAGATTGCTGATCATAACCGGCCTCAGGAAAAAGCTACAATCTATCTCTACTATGTCAGCAACAACTTCAGTCATTGATTCTCAGATACTGATCCAATTCACTCGGCAATATCCACACGATAACCAGTCACAAATCCAAGAATGTATATTTTGACGCCGGTATTAAATAAAAATCTAGGATGCGTCTCTGCAGCAGATATCAATATTTGACTATAACGCTTGCAACAAGTTCAAAGCATGGCATCCACGCGCAGGCTGGCGTAGTTTCAAAGATGTCAAATTACAAGGGGTGCAATTACATCAAGACCTTACAGCCCACTCACAACAAGAACCACGTGAATCGTCGTGGTTATGGCACGTTCATCCACGAGTTCAGATGGAGAAATGCTGGAAGAAGTCGATCAACACAGAACCCCGGCTCTAGCAACGGTATCGACAGACTTTTTCCGGGAACCTGAGCATACCAAATACCTCATAGAGTTGTTTGTACAAAATGCACTTTTGAACAGATATTCTTCTTCTTCCTCGAGAAGTATCCCATACATTACCGCAGAACCGTCAAGAATGCCTGCCACGAACTGCAAATATGGACACCTGAGGAGATACGTTTTCTTAAAAAAATAAAGACGAGGCTAGTTTGCCACGCGACTTCAAATTCCATTTTCCTCATGCAATATAGCGATCAGACGAGTCTATTAGGCAGAAAGCGAGATGTGAAATGAATGTATTCGATTTCGGCCCCGACTAACACCATTCTCAAAGGAACAAGATGAATACATTATTGAGAAGTGGAAAGAAACAGCCAGTTTCTTTAATGAATCACTTCCCGGATATTTTACTATGGAGAAAACTTTACGGATGCCTACCTCAAGGATTTTGAATCAGAGATATCGACTGAGAACGAAAGCATGATTCTCACGAAAATATTCCAACGCTATCATCGCAGCGAATAATGATCTATACGAGTCTTATTGCGGAACACTCCACTTAGAATGCACTCTCACACCTCAAGCAACAGCGAAGGACAATATGAGTAATAACCAATTCATGTTCGTGCTGCAAAGAAAGCTAGGTGGTGATTATTTCGCGTCACTACAATGGCCTACCAATAGACCTACCGCAAGGCCTATTACGTTACCCCTAGCAGTCTCTCCAGTTGCTATCGGCGTCCTTTGGTTAGGATTAAAATCGCTGGCGAGGCTCTTCTTATGGCATTGGTCTTGTCATGCGGTGAATCAAACCCAGAGAAGGTTGACTGGGTGATACCGTTTACAGTTCGCACTGATCTTGGTTTCGAATCAGACACTCTGAAGAAAGCATACTTGCTTTGCACTGTTACCGAGAAACCTTGGGCAAAGGAGTACACCGCGCATGTTGAGGCATCGCTTAAACAAGGCAAGACTCCTGCTGGTATCAGATATGGCATCCGAAGCAATTCCAATGCTCATTGGGCTATTTCTTGAGTGCATGGATGGTTACGAGTTAGGTTCTCAGCTAAGGAGCGTCAGGTTTAGGGGATTTAAGAAGCCCCTTCACCCTCCTTCCTTAACTCTCCTCCCTTCAGCTTCTTCTGATCTTCAAATCCCCTTGAACTATCTGTAGTATGACTATGCGTCGTATCCTGCCGGGTGATTAAAATGGTCACCAAGATATCGCACGTCTCCTTAGGACTTCGAAAATAGTCGGGGTTACCGGGCTGGCATCAGTGCGAACTCAGATATTTCAGTAAGTACCCAGCGCAATTCCTTGCACCCTGATCTTAATGTAATGTAGGACTTTCGCACAAAATATGGTCTGTATCTCGTCAAATGTGCAAAGGCTCGAATTAGGTATCAGACATGGATCTGGTCGAATTAGTACCGGGAAAAAACTAGTGACATTACCTGACTATTAAATTAGCTGGCATCATAAATGTACACTGCACCTCGATTCTGCGGTTTTGTAGGACAGACTTCTGGTAGCGTTACATCGCCATTCTCCTGGTATCTCAAAGCGATAAGATCTCCTGAAGCAGCAGATAACATTGGAAGAGCTTAGATAATTCGCAACTAAAGTACAAAGTACCCACATTCTCCACCTGGCGGTAGGAGATACGTATTAGCTAGATCCATGAATCCGGGGTCAGTTCTGCCAACGAAACCACGTATGTATCATGGTGGCCCAACAAGGGTACCATTTGGGGCAATGCGCATTACTTGTTCAACCCATGAGTGAGTCAAGGCAGAGCATACAAAGGCAAGATACACGGTACTTTGAACAAGCTTGTAATACATTATGGTATCAGCAGTACTGTACTGTCTTAAGGGAAATTCCTAGCCATTCAGTCGTTTCTTTATACTATCTTAAAGCCACCAACACCAGGGACTTAACACTAACATCTCAAGGTCCTGGCTCAATCAACATCAACCCCGCTTCCCAGGTTTATCTTGCCTTCTGGCGCTCCTGTCCGGACAACCACTGTACAATTGACTGCCGTGTCATATCGTCGTCGCATGAAATTAGCCAGACATTTTACCATCTTGCGGGTTTGAGTTGCTGTCGCGCGCTTCTTTACGTGCAACCGTGACTTCTAACACCTGTGAGATTCCTTATGGGGTGATAGTGGGGTGCTTGAGCCAGGCTGAGGATCTCGCAGGGTGATATTAGCTTCTTATAGCTAAGCTACCTGGTAACTATATTATCTTAATATGAAAAGGGTTTTTAAGGTAGAAAAATTCTAAATTTTTCTTTTTATATTATAATTTTTATAAAAAATAAAAAGCTGAATTTTATATATTATTTTTTATGTATATTTATTATTTATATTATATATTAATTTATTTAAGTTATATATTTATATTAATAAATATTTTATTTAAAAATATTTCTTAAATTTTATTTAATTAATAAATATTTTAAATAAATTAATTATATAGTAATTTATAATAATAATATTATATATTATATATTATTAATAATAAAATCTAAAATAAATATAAAATTTAAAGTTTTTATTATTTAAATCTTAAGAATTATAATTATATTCTTTAATATTTTTATTAAAGGAAATTATATTTAAATAAAAATAAAACTCTAAATGTATATATTATTAAAATAAATTTTTAAAATATAAAATATATATAAAAATAAATTAATATATATATATTTAATTAAGCTTAATATTATAATAATTATTATATAAAGAGAGTTAAATAGAGATAATATAAGATATATTCTAAGATAATTATATTTATATTATAAAATTAAAGCTTAATAGCTTCAGATTTTATTTATGAGCTTTTAAGCTAACTCTAAGAGATTATTAGGATTATATAATTTATAGAGTAGATTATATACTCTATATTATAGAGTAGGTTATTTTAATATTTTAATATTTAATATTTATTTATTTATTTTATTTAATTAAGCTTAATATTTAATTATTTATATTATTTATTTATAGAATTATATAAAGCTAGTTTTAAGAAGCTTTTTATATAATATATTATAAATTATAAAATAATATAAAATAATATAAAATTAAATTCATTATACTCTTTTATAATTATTAAAGATTATAAATATTATAGTAATTACTATAGAGAGAGAGTTAGGCAGAGGCGGCACGAGATATATTCTAAGGTAGCTATATCTATATTATAAAACTAAAGCTTACAGGCTTAAAGCTTCGCCTATAAGCCTCCAAGCTAACTCTAGGGGTTACTAAGATTGTATAACCTACTCTACAGGTTATATACTCTATACTATAGAGTAGGTTACTTTAAGTTATTTAAATATTATATTTTATTTTTATTATAAATTTTTTTATTTCATAATTTATTATAGGAGTTTTTAATATTATAAATATTAATATATAAACTTTAGATTTTTCTTATTATATAATAACATAAAAGATAATATTTAATAATTGATAAATATTAATAAATCTTCTAGTTTAATAGCTTAAGGACTTTAAATATATTAAATCTCTCTCTTTTTTTTATTACGAAGTAAAATAACCTACCCTATAGTATAGGGTATGTGACCTGCAGAACAGATTACATACCTTTGCGATCCCCTAGAGTTAGCTTAGAGGCTCACCGGCGAAGCCCTGAGCCTGCAAGCTTTAGTCTTGCAATATAGGCATAGCTACCTTGGAATATATCTCGTGCCGCCTCTGCCTGACTCTCCCTATATAGCAATTACTATAATATTTTATAATATAATTTTATTAAAAGTTTAAATAATTTAACTTAAAGCTTAATTATATATAAGTTTTATAATAATAAAACTTATATATAATTAAGCTTTATTTTGTATTTTAATATAAAAAATAAATATTTTATTTATTTATAATTCATTATAAATTATATTTAATATAAAAATAAATAATAAAATTAATTTAAATTTATAGCTTATTTTATCAAATAATAGATTAAATATTAATATATATAGATTATAGAATTAATTTTATATTAATTATAAATTAATAAATATTTATTATTTGAATATCTTTTGAAGATTTTAAGCTTTAAAATTATATTAATAAATTAAAAGCTTTTTAGAAGTTCTATATAAAATCTACTATATAGATTTTTTTATAAGAGAATTTATTAAGATTTTTAAAATAGTTATATAATACTACATAGATTTTTATATAGCTTAAAATCTCTTTATATATACTTAAGAATCTTTTTAAAAACTTGAGATATTCTTAGAGTATTTAATATACAAATTTAATATAAATTTATAAAAAGTATTTTTAATTATAAAAACTTAAGAAAATATAAATAAATATTAAATTTATTATATAATTATAGTTACAGATTTTAAATTATTTATATATTTAAATTTAAAAAGAGATAAATTATATAATATTTAAGAAAAAAATTTTTATTTTTCAAATTTAATAAAAACAATAAATAATTATTAATTTATAATAAATATATAATTAATCTTTATATTATTTGAAGCTATTTAAATAATAAATAATATAAATATTTAATATTTTTGATATGTTAATAATAATAATAAAAAGTTATCCTAATTTTATTTATAAAATCTTATATAAACTTATATTATTACAAATATAAATTATATTTATAATGATTTAAAAATTTATTATTATGGATTTTAAAATAATTTTAAAATATAATTAAATAAATTATTTATAAAGTTATTTAATTAATTATTATTTAAATTCAAAAATTATTATTATTAAATCTTTTATATTATATATAATTATAAATAATATATTATATTAATTATCACTTAAATAATTTAAAATATTATTAATTAATAATATGAATAAAAATAAAATTTAAAAATAATTTTTCATATTAAAAATTAATAAATATTAAATATTAATTTAATGTATATAATAATAAATTAAATAAAAATAACATATTATAAATAATAATAAATTTGAATAGTTATATATTATAAAATATTAGAGAAAATATAATTTAAATATAATATATATAAATATTAAGATATATAATAGTTTTATTTTTTTATATTATTAAAGAAATATATTTATTATTTTTATATAATATCTTATTTTTAAAAATCTTTAATTTAAAATTATTAGTTAATATATTTTTTATAAAAGAAAGTTTATTATTTTTTATAATATAATTAATAAAAATAAAAGTTTTAATTAATAAAATATTTTGAAATATATCATAATATAATAAATTCGATAAAAAATATATTAATTTATATTTTTAAAATATTAAAATTTTTATTATATATAAAATTTAATTATCAATTAAAAAATAAAATTAAAAATAAATTATCATAAAATTAAAATAAAAGTTTTATAATGAATATACTATAATTTATATTAATATTATTCAAGAGGAAATTATATTATTTAAATTAATATAATAAAATAAAAGAAATATTCTTATTTGAAATTAATGTATTTAAATAAATATTAATATTTTTTCAAAAAGAAATGTTATTTAAATTTAAATATATTAAGTTTTATATATAGAATTATAATATATTTTATTATACTTATATGTAAAAATATATTTAAATAAAACTTTTTTATAATATATATTTATTATATATATATATATATATATATTAAATATTCTTTAAAATAAAAACTCTATTTTAGAAATATATAATAAATAATTATATATTTTTTTATTTTTATTTAATAACATAAATTAAAATAATATAATATTATTTATAATATTAAAATAAATTATATGATAAAAATTAAATTTATTATTATTAAAAGTTAATTAAATATAGAATATATAATTTATATATTAAGCTTAATAATAATATTATAATTCTTTTAAATAGAAATTTATTATAAATCAATATTATAATTTAACTTTTAACAATAATTCAATAATATTATTAATATATAAATTTATTTCTTTTAGTAATTATTTATTAAAATTAAATTATTTTAATAAAACTTAAAAATTATATATTTAATAAGTATTATATTATATATTCTTAATATGAAATTATTAAATAATTATTTCTATTAAATAATTCTTTTTATTATATTAAAGACATTTAATAATAATAATATAACATAAATATTTAATATAAAATTAATGTTAATTAAAACATTGATTAAATTAAATTATTTATAATAATAAAAGCTAAATTTATATATTTTATTTATAGAATACTTTTGAAGTATATTTTAAATTAAATTTCTTATTTTTTAAAATATATTAATTAAAATTAAATAATATTTATAATTATAGTTTTGATAAAATTATTAATAATAATAAAATATTTATTTAATATTATATATATATTAATTATACTATAAAAAACTTTATTATTATATTATTTTTTATAAATATATATAATAATATATTTTAATAATAATATATATTAATTTAAAAATAATAATTAATAATTCTTATGTTTTAATAATCATATTATTTATTATTGTTAAGCTTTTATTTTAAAAATATTCTAGAATAAATTTATTTTCCTTATATAAAAATTTAAAATTAAAAATATTTTTTATTAATTCTTTAAAAGGTATTATTTATTTTATTATATTTAATTATTTGAATGAATTAATTTAAATTAATATTTAATATTTATACTTAAAACTTTTTATAATAATTATATTTAATTATATATAAAGTTTTAATATTATTTTTAATTTTAATTAAATAAATAAATAAGTATATTTATTATTATTATTATTATATATATTTTTAAAAAATCTTTTAAAATAAAATCTTTATATTTTACAATAAGTTTAATTTTAAAAATTATATTTATAAACTTATACTTTATATTATTGTAAGTTTATTTTATGAAAACAAATATATTAAAATTTTAAATATTATTAATATATAATTTTAATATTTTTCCTTTCATTATTTTGAATTTAATAATTATATAAAATAATAATTATTATTATTAATATATATATTATTAATACTAATAATATTTATTCTTTTTATAAATTAAAGCTATTATATGTTTTATAACTATTAACTTATTTTATAGTTTTTCTATTTTTATCATATTTTATAAAGCTTTATTTAAGTTTAAGTTATTGATTATTATAAAAATTTAAATAATTTACTCTGAAATATAGAGTATATCATTTATAGAATAAATTATATAATCTTAATAATCTCTTAAAATTAACTTAAAGGCTTATAATTAAAATTCTAAATTTATAAGCTTCAATTTTATAATATAAATAGAGCTACCTTGGAATATATTTTACATTACTTTAATTTAAGTCTCTGTCTATAATAATAACTATAATACTTTTAAAGCTTCTTTCTTTAATTATTTAAAAATAATAACTATAATATTAATAATCGATAATTAATTAAACTTATATCTTTAATTAAAAATATATTTTTAACTTTAATAATAAATAATATATTTACTTTAATTATTAATCAAGTATAGAAGCTTATATTAATAATTTCTAAAAAGAGAGTATATTTTGTTATAGAAATAAAAAGTAAGAAATAAAATATTTAATAATTAAATTAATATTAAAATAATAATACATTTTATTCTTTAAAAATACAATAAAAATAATAATAAATTAAAAATATTTTTTATTTAAAATATCTTATTATTATTATTCTTAGAAAATATGAAAATTAATTTAAAGATTAAAAATATATTCTTAAGAAATTAAATATTAATATAAAGAAAATTATATAAAGATTTTTCTTATATTTAATTATTTATCTTATAATTATGAAATAAATAAAATAAAATAAAATAAAATAAAATAAAATAAAATAAAATAAAATAAAATAAAATAAAATAAAATAAAATAAAATAAAATAAAATAAAATAAAATAAAATAAAATAAAATAAAATAAAATAAAATAAAATAAAATAAAATAAAATAAAATAAAATAAAATAAAATAAAATAAAATAAAATAAAATAAAATAAAATAAAATAAAATAAAATAAAATAAAATAAAATAAAATAAAATAAAATAAAATAAAATAAAATAAAATAAAATAAAATAAAATAAAATAAGACAAAATAAATATTTAACTACATAATTAAAGAATTAAAAAGGAAACTTTAAATAATTAAAATAAGTTTAAAGAATAAATTATTATTTTAAATTAAAATAGTTTGCATTATATATTTTTATTATTTATTAATTAGAAGATTTTAAATAAAAATAATATTAACTTATATAGAAATTTTATATTTACTTTAATTTATTAAAGAAATATAAGCTTAAGAATAATAAAAATAAAGGCTTTATTCTTTTAAAATTAAAATAAGAAAGTATTTTAAGGATAAATTAGCCTTTTAAAATATTAACGGTTTAAAGATTTAAGAGAAAAATTAAGCGTAGCTTAATAATTTAAAAAAATAAAGCTTTAAAAATAAAAGTATTGTATTAAAATAAAAAAATAAGAATCTATATTTAAATTTCCTTAATAAAATATAAATTAATTATTTAGTTAGTATTTAAACTTCCTAGGTTTAATATAAGATTAAAAAGTAATTACATATTTTAGCCTTAAAGAATAAATGATTCTAGTAAAATTTAATATTTTTATCATTAAAGAAAATATTATATAGCCTAAGATTATAAAATATTTTAATATTAAATAAATTAAGAATATATTATTCTAAGGAAACTTAGAATAAATTAATAATTAAGGAAATATTTCTACTTTTAACCTTATAAACTATAATAAAATCAAGATTATTATTAAATATTTATAAAAAAATAAAAGTATAAATAATTATTTATTATTCTTTTAAAATTATATTTAATTTAATAAGAATAAATATTATATTAAAAATACCTAAGTATTTTTATTACTCTATATAAATGAAAATAATAATTTTATATAATTTAAACTTAAGAGAATTTATATTTATTTTTATTAAATAGAGAGAACTTTATTAAAAGGCTTTTTATTTTATTCTTAGGACTCTAAATATGTAAAAATATTTTTATAATTAAAATTCTAAATACTTTCTTTAAATATTAAATGATAAACTATATTATTAATCTGTAAAAGAAATAGCTATTTCATAAATTAATATACCCCTATCCTAGAATATATTAGAAATATTATAAAAACACTTAAATAATTATTTAATTAAAGGTTTTATTTCTTTTTTAAAACCTTTATAAAGATATTTATTTATTATATTATAAACTTTATTTTCATATAAATAGTTATAGCTTTAATAAGATTATATAAAAATTTATTATTTATTATTTTTAATTATAAAAAGTCTTAATTATACTTAAAGCTATAACTAATTAATAAAAACTAATATTAGAGATATATATTATTAAATTTAAATTATAAAATCTATAAAGAAAAAACTATATTTTATATTTAATATAAATATTATAAATACTAAAAAAATATATTTTAGACTCTTATATATATTTATAGTTTCTTAAGTATATATATATATATATTAAGTATTTAATAAGCTATTTGAGATTTTATATATATTGAATTTTAATATAATTTTTATTTTTTAAAAGATTAAAAATATATATCATTTATATTAAAGAGATTTTAAAATAATATAATAAAACTAAGCTTTTTATAAAACCTAAAATTTTTCTTTTTATTGAAATTAAATTAAATTTTTAGATTTTATTTCTTTAAATAAAAGTAAATAATAAGCCTTAACTAAATAAATATAATCTAAGATTGAAAAAACCTATAAGTTATTATAAAATTTATATATTCTTAAGTTTCTATAAAACTTATATCAAGATATATTAAGATTATAATACTTTTATATTCTTTATAAAAATAATAAAGGTAAGAGATTTTCATATTTTAATATTAAATATAAAATATAAAAATATATTTTATTCATTTATAAATATATTATAAGAAATATTATTATTTTAAAAGAAAAGCATTTTTTAATAAAATTTTATTTAAATAATTAATATTTATAGTAATTCATTTATATTATATTTAAAGTTTATTAATAAATAAATCAAATAATATATATTCTTTATTCTTTATAATATTATTAATTTATAAATTTAATTCTCTTAATATTTTTTAAATAAAGCTTAATTTCTTTAGTATAATCTTAGGTTAAAAGCTATTTAATTAATAAATATTATATTAAAAGTATTTAATCTTAAATTATTAAATAATAATTATTAATATTTATTTTTTATTTATTATTTTAAGGATATTTATTAATATTAATATAATATAAATATTTAATATTAATTTTTTTAATATTATTATTATTAATTAAATTAAAATATTTATAATTATAAAGATTTATATTAAATTTATTATTTATAAAATATCCTTAAAATATATTTTATATTATTTAATTAATTTATTCTAAAAGGCTATAATAAAATATAGAATTTAGATTTAATCTTTTATATTAAATATAAGAAAAATTTAATTTAATTTAATTAAATATTTAAATATATAATTAAATTTATTATTTTTATTTTATATTATATTAAAAAATAAACTTTATATTAAAATTATTAGCTTTTTATATTTTTTTATTTTTATTTTTATTAAATATCCTAAATAAATTTACTAATCTTAATAGAATATTTAATATAAATATACTTAAAATAATTATTAATAATAATAAAATAATTAATTATTATTATATTTATATTAATTGTAATAAGGCTATAGCTTATTATTATATTATTATTTATAAATATATATATTAATATATTTAAATTAATTATTATTATATTTATATTAATAATAATAATAATATAAATTATATTAATCGTTATTAATTTATTATTTTCTTTATTTATTATTATACTTTAATTTATAAATATATAAATTATAATATTTAAAATAATTATTATAATATTAAAATAAATAATTATATTATTTATAATAATTATTAATAAATATATATTATAGATTATTAGTAATTTTATATTATTTATTATTAAGTTTTTATAAATATTTAAAATAATTATTTTAAGGATTTTTAGAATATTCTTATTTTTTTCTTTCAATAATTATATAAATTTTTTTATATTAATTTTATATAATATATTATTATATTAAATTAAAAAATCAAAATTATATTTTTTTATTAATATTTTTTATAAAATAATATTATTTATGAATAAAAATAAATCTTAAATATTATTTATAGTATAATATAGTTTATTAAAGTATATTTATTATTATTTTTATTTTATTTAATTTTATAAATAAGCTTATATAAAATAATATTTAATTTTAATGATTTAAATTTCTTATAAAACTTTTATTAAATAAATCTATATAACTTTTATATAATTTTTAATATTAATTAATTAAATATATAATTATAAATATTAATTATTATTATTATATTTATTTTTTATTCTTTTTTAATTAAATGGTTTTTATATTTTATTATATGCTTCATCTTAAAAGATTATATTAATAAATTAATAATTAATATTATTATTAATTTATTAAGTTTATTTTTATTTATATATTTTAAAAATAAATATTATTAAATTTATTTATTAATTTATTTTTTATATTAAAAATATTTATTATAATATTTTAATATTATCTTTATTATTTTATTAACTATATTAAATAATAAAATAAGTTTTTCATTTTTAAGAATTTAATATTACTTAATAGATTTTTTTAATTTTTTTAATATCATTATAAAAATAATATAAAATTAATATAGAAGAAAATAGCTAAATATAAAATTAGCTTAAGCTAGGGTTGTTATTATATTTAAAAAGGATTATTATAAACTTTAAATAAGCTAATTAGGATTTTATTATTATTAAGTATTTTTTATAGTTATTAATAAGATAATGTATATTTTATATGTATAATTATAATTTTAATATTAGTTAATATATTATTTATTATAAAATAATTTTATATTATTATTATATTTATATTAATAATTTTTATAATAATTAATAAAATAAAAAGAATTTTTTTTTTTAAGGTATAAGCTTTTTTAAGAAGGTTTTTATAATATTAAATATATTTATAGCTAGAATATAGCTCTTAAAGTATAGAATATATATAGATTTAGATTAATATTTATTTCTTAGCTAAGCTTAATATTTTATTATTTATATTATTTTTCCTATAGGGTTATATAAAGCTAATTCTAGGAGGCTTCTTTATTTATTATATTAAATATTATAAATACTATAAGCTAAGATTAATTATAGTATTTTATAATTATTAAGGATTATAAAATTATTTAAATATTATATTCTATAATATATTTATTTTATAGCTATAATAATCTTTATTATTTTATAATTTTGTTATAGATTCAAATACTTAAATTTTAGAATATTTTTAAGGATTAACATATTAATTATAGTTAATATTGAATTTACAATTTAATTTATAAGCCTATTTATTTATATTTTTAATTTAAAAATAATATAAAATATATTTAAGTAGGTTATTAATTTAATTATAATTCTTTTTTATTTATTATATTTTAATAATAATATAAGAATATAATAAAATAAATTATAGTTATAGTATAGAAAATTTATATAATATAATTAAAGTTATTTAATATATTATTAAGATTTATTTATATTATCTTAAAGCCTTAGGTTATTTAATTTAGATTAATAATATTATTTTTATTATTTTATTTATTCTTAATAATTATATTTTAAAAAATAAAAATTTTAAAATAAAATTAATATATTTTTATATAAAGGGTTTTATTAACTATAGAATATTAATTATACTTATTCTATAATAAATAATATAAATTAAAATTCTTTATAAAAATATTTTTATTTATTTTTAATATAATATTTATTAAAGCTTATATTAACTTTAATCTTTTATTATATTAAAGATAAAATAATAATTATAGATTCTTAGATTTAGAATAATAAAATATATAATTATTTAATTAAGCCTTAAGAAGGATTCTTATAAGCTAGGCTTATAGTATTTATATATATAAAGTATTATATATTTATTATAATATATTAAGTAATAATTATATATACTAAGGTATAGAAGGTAGATTATAGTTTAAATAAGCTTTTATAATATAATTATATTATATTTAGCTTATATTGATAGTATTAAGTTAATATTTATTTATTAATTAGCTATATTCTACAAAAGGATTTTTATATTATTATAATATTTATAAGAAAAAAGATTCTATACTTTAGACTATATCTATAAAGATTAAGAGCTTAACATTAATAACTTAAGGATAATATATAAGCTATTATACCTAAAGCTTAATATAATATTAATTTAATTATTATTTATAAAATCAAATCTTAAATACTTTAGGAGCCTTTTTATTTTTTTTTAAAGGATTTAATATTAAGTTTAATATTAATTTAATTATATTTTAAACTCTAAAATTATATTTTTATAATAAAATTAATAAATTATTAAATTTATTAAATTTAAAAATTAAAATCTTAAATTAATAAGGTTAATAAATAAATATTTTTTATATTTTCTTTTTTTATAATTATCATAGAATAAATATAAAATTAAGCTATATATTTTTTTATAAAAATATATTATTCAAAGATCAAGCTTTTAATTATTAAATAAATTTTTTTATTCTTTAAGTATATTATATATATATATAATAATTATAATTTAGCTTTAAAACATAATATTTTATTATATATTTTTATATATAATATTTATAATATTAAATAAACTTAAATAATTTTTATATAATTTATATTATAATAATTAAGATTATATTATAATATTAATATTATAAAATTTATTTATATTTTTTAAAATAGCTATATCTATTAAGAATATTATATATAATTTATTTTTATATTAATTTCATATTTATAATATATATAGAATCTTTATTTTATTAATTTCTTTAATAAATCTCTTAAAGTTTATTAAGTTTATATTTTAAATAAAATAAGCTTTTTTATTATTATTATAAAGATTTTTTTATTTATAATTATAATTAATTTAAAAACTTTATAAATCTATATCATATTTTTTATATATTAAATTATATTTTATTAAAAAGAAATTATTTAATTCTTATTCTAAAATTAATATATAATTATTATAATATTATTTTTAAGGCTTTATTTATTATTTTTAAAATATTTAAATATAATTTAATATTAATTTAAGGTTTAAATTTATAAATATATATTATAAAGAATATATAATGTTATAATAAAAATAGGTTTATATTAAAAATATTATTTTTTAATTATAAAATTCTATAAAAAAATTAATATATAATTTTAAGATTAATTAAAAAAATCATTAAAATTAGCTTTATAATGAAGATATTTAGCTTAATAATAATATAGCTTAAAAAAGTTTAATATTAAATTTATAAAATATAAATAATTTTAATATATTCTTAATATAATTATAAATTTAAGTTATAAAATTTTTTTATATATTCTAAAAAATTATTTAAATTAATTTAATAATTCTGTATAATATAAGCTTAATAATATATTTAAGGGTTTTAATATATAATAAATTTATAAAACTAGGCTTTTTATTAAATAATATTTTAATTTAATTATAAATTATTTATATATTATATTTATTATTTATTTAAAAGTATATAATTTATTAAAGGCTATAGTTATTATTATTAATATTAATTATTATTTTTTTATTTAAATAAATAAGCTTTAATATATTATTATATTAATTATATATTATATTCTTAATAGTTTTATATATTTATTAAGTAAGATAAAGGGGATTTTAAGGTTAATAGATAGATAGCCTTATATAGATATAAAGTTAAAAAGCTGTAAATCAATAAATTTTTAAATCTTTCTAAAATTATATTTAATTATTTAAGCTTTTTATATATGATAATAATAAATTTATTCTTTAATTTTGAATAAATAAGAAATTAATAAAAGAATAATTTAATATTTATTATTATAATATATTTATAATCTTTTAATAATTATATAAGATTTCTTTATTATAATAAAAATATATATTTAGGATAATAATATTATTAAATCCCTTTAGATTAATAATTAATTTTTTTTATTTTATATTTTTTTAAGATTATAAATACTAAGGCTTTAAAAATTCTAGATTATTATATATATAATATTCTTTTTAATATATATAATAAATTACGTATATATTTAATTATTTATTTATTTTATAAGCTTATTAAATGTAATTTATATATAATTTTCTTAGCTTATTATATATTTATTCATTAAATCTTTATTTATTTATTTATTAATATAAATATATCATTATAATCTTATTATATATTATAATATTATATTATAAATATTAATATTATTTTAATATATTAATCCTTTATATTAATATGAACTTTATTTTTAAGCTTTATTTTATTTATTATAATATATATAATTCTTAATAATAAATAATTTATTATTTAAGAAAGCCTAGGATAATTAGCTTAAATAAAGTCTAATTCCTTTTAGCCTTAATATATATAATTAATAAATATATTCCTTAGTTTTTTAGGATATTTATATATTATTATATTATCTAGCTAAGCCTATAAATCTATTATTATTAAGAGTTTTATTAATTATATTATTATATTATTAATTTAATTCTATAACATTTATAAGGAGTTTATAGTATTATAATTAAATTCTTTAATTGTTTTTAGTCTTATATTTCTTTTGAAATATAATAAGTTATTTTTAAAATTAATTATAATAATATATAATAATTTATAGCTTATTAGTAAATTCATAATACTGAAGAAATCTTTTATTATTATAAATATTTAATCTTTAAATAGCTTTAAATCCTTAAATAGAATTTTATAAATTTAATTTAAGGGAGATATTATAGGATTAATTATAAGTATTTTTTATTAGATTTATAATATACTTTTAATATAGAATTCTATTAAGACCCTAAGGTTTTAAGTAGTTATTATACTTTATTTAAAATTAAATACTATATTATATAAATATATTTATTTTATATTAAATAGAATACATAAGCTTAATTTATTTATTATTTAAGCTTTTATTTTTATAAAAGCTTAATATAGTTTATTATTATATAATATATTATTATATATATATATTATAAATATTATTATTATTTTTAATATTATAATTCTCTTAAAACTTTTAATTAAATATAATTTAATATTAAAGAATTAAATATTTAATTTAAAAGCTATTTATTAATTATTAATTATTAATATTAAATATTTTTTAACTTTATATCTATATAAAGCCGCCTACCTACTAGCCTTAAAATCCTCCTCCACTTTATTTAATAAAGATATAAAACTATTAAGAGTATAATATATAATAAATATAATAATATATTAAAGCTTATTTATCTAAATAAAAAAATAATAGTAAATATTAATAATAATAATTAAGGCTTTTGATAAAATATAGATTATTAAATAAATAATAAATATAATATATAAATATTTTATAATTATTCTAGGATAATATTTAATAAGAAGCTTAGCCTTATAGATTCTTTATATATTAAACCCTTAAATATATTATTAAGCTTATATCAAAAAAAAGTATTAAGTTAATTTAAATAGTTTTTTAGAATATATTAAAAAAATTTATAATTTAAATTTATAATTATATTAAAAATATATTAAAATTATTTATATCTTATAAATTTAATATAAAATTTTTTAAGCTATATTATAATTAAATTAAATATTTTTATTATAAAATTAATTTTAATAATTTTTTTAAATAGGCTTTAAAATTATATATTAATTCTTTTTATAGGATTTTATAATTAAAAAAAAAATATTTTTAATATAAAATTATTTTTATTATAATATTATAAATCCTTTATAATATATATTTATAAACTTAAGTTTTAAACTAATATTAAATTATATTTAAATATTTTGAAAATAATAAATAAAATTTTAAAAAATAATATTATAATAATTATATATTAATTTTAAAATAAAAATTAAATAATATTTTTTAATAAAATATAATTTAATATATAAAAATATAATATAGATTTATAAAGTTTTTAAATTAATTATAATTATAAATAAAAGATTTTTATCATAATAATAAAAAAGCTTATTTTATTTAAAATATAAATTTAATAAATCTTAAAGGATTAATCAAAAAAATTAATAAAATAAAGATTTTATATATATTATAAGTATAAAATTAATATAAAAATAAATCATATATAATATTTTTAATAATCATAATTATTTTAAAAAATATTAATAAGCTTTATAATGATAATATTATAATATAATTTTAATCATTAAAATATAAATTATATAAAAATTAATTAAGTTTATTTAATATTATAAATATTATAAATGTTATAAATAAATATATATAATAAAATATTATATTTTAAAATTAAAATATAATTATTATATATATATAATATGTTTAAATCATAAAAATATTTATTTAATAATAAAAAGCTTAATCTTTAAATAATATAATCTTTATAAAAAAATATATAGCTTAATTTTATATTTATTTTATAATAATTATAAAAAAATATATAAAAATATTTATTTATTAATCTTATTAATTTAAGACCTTAATCCCTAAATCTAAGAAATCTAATAATCTATTATAGCTAATTTAGTATCAGACTTAGTATTGAATCCCCTAAGAAGGAAGGTAGGAAGACTCTTAAAGCGCCTAAGATCTGACCCTATAGATAATAGCTAAGCTAATATTATATTAAGCTTTAGCTATAATAGCTTATATATTAACCCTAGGCTATTAGTATTAAGCTTTGAATTTCTATAAATATAGCCTAAAGCATAGAACCTTTTCTTTATATAGATATTATAATAATATAAAAATCCTCTTATAGAATATAGCTAACCAGCGGATAAATATTTATTATAGAAAAAGTATAGATAAGGTACCTTAGGCTATTATACTATATAACCCTATAGGAATATTACTCTTTAGCTAATAATTCACTAACCTTATATAATTAGGTTTAATAAATTAAAATCTTATAATATATTAATATTATCTTCTTTTATTTAATTATCCTAAATCTTATAAGTATTTTATAATAATTCTTTAATTTTTATATATAATTATCTAGGAGAAAAATAATATTAAAAGCTTAATAAATAAAAGCCTAAATATAAAAAGAATCCTTAATAAATACTAAGGAAAATACTTTTATTTTTAGATTTATTATAAATATTATTAATAATATTAATATTTTTATAATGATATTTTTATAAATAATTTCTTAATTAAATATATATTAATTATAAATAAGGTTTAATAAATAAAAATTATTATATTTTTTAAAAAAATAAAAGCTATTAAAAAAGCTAAATAAAGTATTATACTATATTAATAAGAAATATATTATAAAATAATATAGAATTAATATTTAAAAAAAAAAAAAATAAAGCTAAAAACTTAAATAAAAATTAAAAAGCTTTTAAAGAATAAATTTTTATTATGCTAAAGAATATTATTTATTATAAACCCTATATAGCTAAATAATTATATAAAATAAAATAATTATATTATTAATCCTTAAGGAAGTTTTATATTTTTCTTAACTCCTTAAAAATTATTTCTTAAAACTAAAGAAAAATAAAAAGGATTTTTTTCTTAGCTTACCTTAATAAGGCTCTATATTATAAGATCCTCTTATATATATTTTAATTATTAAATATCTAGGAGAGTATAGTAGCCTTTATTAAATAATAATAAAAGATATTATAAAATAATAAAAAAGATTAAATAAGCTACCTTTAAATATAAGGAAGATTTATTTTTTTAAAAAGCCTTTAAAAGCTAAATATATATTATATATTATATTATTAAATAATACCTTAATAATTAAATAAACCCAATATTAAAAAAGGCTTATTATAATTATTATTAAAAGGTTAATTATTATATCTTAGGTTATCTAGAGGGCCTAAAGAATTAAGGCCCTTTAAAAACTACTTATAATTAAGGAAATAGCTTAATCCTTAGCTATATAAAAATAACTATAAATAGCTAATTTATTTTATATATTATTTATAATAGGAGGCTAAAACCTTATTAAAATCTAAATAGATTTAAATAATAATATAATTATAAATATTATAAGTATATAATTTAGAAAGGATTAAAGATTAAAGTAGGTTTCTATAGAAATACTATAGCTATATAATATTAATAATATTTATATTTTTATATATAGTATATAATATATATTCTTTATAGTTATAGATAGTTATAATATTATAAAGACATTTAATTATTTTTATTTAAATATTAATAAAAACCTAAGACTTAAGGGAAATCCTTTATTATTATTTATAATAACCTTTAAGAATTTAAAAATCTACCTTATCTTATATAAATATTAATAATAATATAAAAATTAATAATTAAGTTTAAGATAATAAATTAATATTCCTTTAAGAATATATAAAAAAAACCTATATTTATTTAATTAAAACCTTAAATAACTTCCTCATCCTTTTTAATAAAAAAGATTATTAATTAAGCCTATATTAAAGCTATTTATTAAACTATAAATATTTAAGAATATATTCTATAATAAAGAAATAAGGCTATTATTCTATATTAAAGTATTTAATTATATTATTAATTTATTAAATAAAATAAAATTATTTTATAGGCTAATCTATTCTCTTTTATTAAAGAAATTAAAAAGCTTTATTATTATTTAAAAAAAAAACCTATAAAATAGCTATATTAAACCCTTAAAAAGCCTTATAAATATATTTATTATATTTATCCTTAAAATGAATAGTTTATTATACTTTTATATAGATTATTAAGACTTTAATAATATTATAAAAAAATTAATATTCTTTATTTTTAGTTTTAGAAATCCTTAATTATATATTAAAAATAAAAAAATTTAAAAAATTTAAAAAATTAATATTAAGAAAGTATATTATTATATTTAAATTAAGGAAGAAAATAAATAAAAATAACCTTTAAGATTTACTATAGCTATTATAAATATTTAATTATATTATTTAAATTAATTAATATATTAATTATTTTCTAAGTTTATATATATAAAATATTATAAAGGCTATTAAATATAATTTATATAATATATTTAAATAATATTCTAATTTTTTTAAGGATTATAATTTATATATATAATATTTATATTAAATCCTAGAATAGCTTAAAAAAATTAAGCTTTTTATTAATTTAATAAAATATTATTTTTATAAAAGCTAAATAAAATTCCTAGGGTTTGTTTTATTAATAAATAATTTAATTATAAACCCTATAAAAGTTATTATTATTATTAAATAAAAGGAGCTAAAGATTTATTAAAATATATAAATATTCCTATATTTTTATAATTTTTATTAAAGGTTTATTTATAAATATATTATTATTATAATATCGTTAAATATATTATTAAAAGATAATAAAAATAATAAGAAGCTAGGGTTTATATATTTTAAGAAAAATAAATAATAAATATTTTAATATTTTATTTAGGTATTTTAAAAAATATTTTTATTTTAATATTTTAAGCTAGCTTTATTTATTAAGATTAAAATAAATAACTTAAAGTAAATAATAATAGTTATTTTATTATAGCTTAACCTAAAAGATTATTAATATTTTATAGCTTTTTAACTAAGAAAATTCTATAAAATTAAATTAAATTATAAAATATTAAATTAAAAATATTAATTATTATTAAGGCTTTTATATATTAATGATATTATATTAAAAATATAATAATATTAATAAAAGTTTTATTTAATTATTAAAACCTATAAAGCTTTATAAAATAAGCTAAAGTAATAAAAAATAAATATATTAGTATATTCTTTTTATATTTTATAATTTTATAATTAAATATTAAATTTAAAAATTAATTTTATTAATATTTTATTTAAAAAGCTAGATTATATCAATAAAGATTAAATAAATACTAAGCTATTATATATAATAAGCTAAAGAATAAGGATTATAGAATTTATTAATAAGTTTAAGCTAAAAGGTATATAGACTATGATTATCTAAAAGCTTTATTAATTCCTAAATAATCTATAAATAAATTATTAATAAACTTTATTATAAATTTATTTAAATCTTAATATTAAAATAAAAAAATTAATACTATCTTAATTATAATTAATTATTATATAAAATATATAATTTATTTATTAATAAATATTTTTTTCTTATCTTAAAGCTAATAAAGTTATTTTATAAAGAAATTAAGCTTTAATTTAGAGTATTAAAGGGTATTATATTTAATTATAGCTTAATATTTATTAATATATTTTAATCAAAGCTATATTATACCTTTAAAATAAAATAAAAGTTTTTAATAATATTTTAGTTATAAATTAATAATTAAATAAAATAAATAAATTAAATATTAAAATATTATTTAAGATATTATATAAATAATAACTTAATAATATAGCCTTAATTATCAAAAAAAAGTATAAGTTATCTATAAATATTATTATAAATATTATATTTTATACAGTATTAATAGGCTATATATTAAAATTCTATTTAAATATTAAAAATAATATTTAATCTAAAAGAATACTTTAAGCTAAGGCTTAAATAAAAAAACTTATTAAATTATAAGAATAATTAATTATATAATAGTAAAAAGCCTAAAAAATATAAAAATTATTATAATAATTAATATAAAGTAATTAACTTTAAAAAAAGAATAAAATACTTTTTTTATATAAAACCTAAGATTTAAAAAACCCTTAAAAATTATTATTAAAATTTAGAAAATCTTTTTATATATTTAATATTATTAAAAATAAATATATTACCTAGCTTTATTTATTAAATATATATTATTATATAATTTTTTTATATTAATTTATTAGAATCTTAGGTTAGAAGAAACCCTAGGTTAAACTCTAGCTAAAACTATATTAATATTAAACCTTAAAAATAAAAATAAAGAATAAAAGCTTAAGAAAATAAAAAACTAAGCTACCCTAAATAATAAACTTTATTATTTCATTAAATAAATCAATTAGTTTTTTAAATATAATTAATAAATATTTATTTTAAATATAAATAATATATAATAAATAATTTAAACCTTTAAAATAAAATTATAAAAATTATTTAAAAAGTAGAAGAAATAATAATAAAGGTATATATAAATATTTATAATTTATTAAATAAAAATATCCTTAATCTTAAAAAAATTTTAATTAAAAAAATAAAATTATTTTTTAATATATTAAATAATTAAATAAAAATAAAATAAAAGCCTCCTTTTTAAAGAAAGAATAATATAAGGAATATATTATACTTTTTATAAAATCTTTAAAAAATATAAAATAGAAATTAATATATTAAAATAAAAAAATATTAATTAAAATAAGGGTAAACCCTCCTTAAAGGAGAGGGATAATAATAAAAATATATTTAGGTATATAATTAACCTAAATAACTTAAATAACTTTTTAATTATTTATTAAAATAAATAATATTAATAATAATTAATTTAATAATTTAAATAATAATTATTTAAATATTATATTTAGATTTATTATAGCTAAGATAAAGAATTTATAAGGCCTTTTAAGCCTCTATATTTATAATAAAAGCTATTTTTATAATAATATATTACATATTAATTTAAATAATTTATTAATAAAATTATAATATAGAGTTAAATAAGGTTAATATATATATTATTTAAATATAGAATTAGGTTAGGCTAAGGGTATTAAGCTAAAATAAATTAATACTTAATTAAAATATAAATTTAATAAATAGCTAAATTACTCTACCCTAAGAATTAATAAATAAAAATTAATAAACAATATTAAAAAATATAAGATTATTTTATTAATTTTTTAAATATTAATTAGCCTAAATACTTATTAATATAAAATATTAATTTAATTAAATATTATTATAAACTTATAGATAATATAAATAATTTATTAATAAATTATTAATAAAAGAAAATAATAATATTTATTAAGGATATTCTTAATAATATTATTCAATATAGCCTTTTATAAAATTATCATATTTATTTTAAAATTCTATTAATATTATTAATATTTTCTTTAAGGTAAATAAGGGAAGCTATTAAGTAAATATTAATTAAAACTAAGAAGAATAAAGGAAATATAAGTCTTATTTTATAAATATAAATATTATTATCGTTATAATATTAATTATATTTAATAAATAAAATATTTATAATATTATAATTAATCTTAGAATTTTTATTAAAATATTATTTACCTTTTTTCTTTAGGCTATAATTATTTTTTTTTTTATTAAGCAGAAATAATATATATACTAAAGGTAGTATATATAGATAATATATCCAGGGATATAATAAGCAGTATTCTTAGGAGGTATAGCTATAAAAAGATAGGAGTATAATTAAGAAGAAATACTAATAAAGAAGATAATAATTTATTTAAAGTATAAAAAAATTTTTTTATAGATAGTATATAAGAACTTTATGATATATCAAGAAAAGGCTAAGGAAATAAAGGGAAAAAAACGAAACTATATTTTATTATTTTTTTAATATAATTATTATTATTAAATAATATTATTTACTATTTATATAGTATATATATATATATAATAAAAATATATTTTTTATTAAAGATTCTTAGATTTTTTATTAGCTATTAATATACCTTAAATTATTATAATATTATAGCTCTGCTATTAGCTATATAATTAGGGATTAATTATTAGAAGGCAGGGGATAGTTATTATAGAAAAAGTATAGGTAGGGTACCTTAGGCTATTATACTATATAACCCTATAGGAATAATACCCTTTAGTTAATAACTCACTGACTTTATATAATAAGGTTTAGTAAATTAAAGTCTTATAATATATTAATACTATCTTCTCCTACTTAATTACCCTAGACTCTATAATATTTTATAATAATATTAACCTAGCGCTATAAGCATAAGCTAGATATAATAATTATAATTACTATTTAATATATTATAGTAGGTATATAGCGCTTTATATATATAAGCATTATAAACCTAGCTTATAGGAATGATCCTTAAGGCTAGATTAAATAGCTATATATTTTATTATCCTAAATTTAAGATACTATAATTATTATTTTACATTTAATATAAAAAGAGGATTAAAGATAATATAATCCCTTATAGATATTATACTAAAAGTAAATAAAGATATTCTTCTTATAGGGAATCTTAATTTATATTATTTATTATAGGATAAATATAATTAATATTCTATAATAAATAAAGCTTTTTATTTAAAAATATATTAGCTTTAGCTTAAATTCTTTATACCTTAAGGTATAGTTATTAAAAATAAACTAAGAAATAAAAATAATATTATTAACCTAAGCTAAATAACTTAAGGCTTTAAAATAATATAAATAAGTATTAATAATATATTAAATAGCTTTAATTATATTATATAAATATTCTATATTATAATTATAATCCTCCTTATTATACCCTTATATTATTATTAAAATATAATAAATAAATAAAAGATTATAGCTAAATCTATAGCCTACTTTAATATATTCTATACTATTCTTAAATTAAGAATAATAATAAATAAGCTTATAGATTAGATTATAAATTAAATTATAGCTATAATTAATATATTTATTCTTAAAAATATCCTAAAACCTAAGTATTTAAATCTATAATAAAACTAAAAATAATAAAAGCTATAATACCTATAAAGTAAATATATTATAAAATATGATATATAAATAACCTAATAATCCTTAATAATTAGAAAATAATATAATTAACCTAAGCCTATAATATATATAATATATAATATATAATATAATATATAAAGGAGTTTTTTAAAATTAGCTTTATATAATCCTATAGATAAGATAATATAAATAGTAGAGTATTAAGCTTAGCTAAGAAACAAATATTAACCTAAATCTATATATATTTTATATTTTAAGAATTATACCTTAGCTATAAATATATTTAATATTATAAAAACTTTCTAGGAAAAAAGCTTATATTTTAATAAAAAGTTCTTCCTTATTCTATATTATAAAGTTAAGATAACCTACCCTATAATATAGGGTAAATAACCTATAAAGCAGGTTATATAATATTAATAATCCTCTAAAATTAGCTTAAAGGCTTATAGATAAAGCCTTAAGCCTATAAACTTTAATCTTATAATATAAATATAGCTATTTTAGAATATATTTTATACTACCTTTATTTAACTCTCCTTATATAATAATTATTAAAATAATTTTAAAGCTTTTATTCTTTATTATCATCTAAAGATAATAATATTAAAATATAATTAAAATATTAATAATAATAAATTAATAAAAAGAAGATTAATTTTTATAAGATTTTTATATTTATTTTAATTTATTAAAAAAATATAGCTTTAAAAATAATAAAAACAAAAAGCTTATTCTTTTTATATTAAATTAAAAAAATCATAAGAATTAATTAATCTTTATTAAAATTAAAAATTAAAAATTTTAAAAAAATTATAAATTTAATTTAATAATATTAAAAATAATAGAATCTTAAAAATAAAAATAATTTATTAAAATAAAGAGGAAATTAAAAATATATATTTAAATTTTTTTAATATATTATAAATAAATTATTTAATCGTTATTTATATTTTTTAGCTTTAATATAAAATAAAAAAATAATTTTATATTTTTAAAAATAAATAATTTAAATAAAATTTAATATTTTTATTAATTAAAAAAGGTTATATAATCTAAGATTATAAAATAATTATTAAATAAATTAAAAATAAAATATTATAAAAATATTAAAAAAATAATTAATAATTTAAAAAATAATTTTAATTTTAATTTTAAGATTAATTTTAAGATTTTATTTTATATATATACTTTAATTTAGATTAAAGACTATATTAATATAATAATATAAATAAGCTTTAATAATTATATTAAAATAAATATTATTAATAAAGAATTTATAAAAAAATAAAAACTTAAATAATTAATTATTGTTTTTTAAGATTAACTCATATAAATAATATTTTTATTTATATATATAATATTTAATAAATATTGATAAATTTTTATAAATAATAAAAATAAAAATAAAAATTAAATATTTATATATAAATATTAATAAAGATTTAAAATTATAAAGAATCTTGATATTATTTTTAATAATTATTTTAATTAAATATTAAATTTATTTTAACTTTTAAAATTAAATTTAATAATTTAAATATATAAAAGTAAATATTAAGTTAAAAATTTTAAATATTTTTATTATTTTATATAAAAAGAATAATAATTTATATAATTTAAGCTTAAAAATTATATTTATTTTTATTAAATAAAAAAGAGTTTATTAAAGGGTATTTTATTTTATTTTTAAAACTTTAAATATATAAAAGTAAATATATTTTTAAAAATATAAATATTTTATTTAAATATAAAATGGTAAATTATCTTATTAATCTATAAAAAAGCTATTTTATAAATTAATATACTTTTATTTGAAAACAAATTATAAAATATATAAAAATATTTAAATATATAGTTAATTAAAAGCTTTATTTATTTTTTTAAGAGTCTTATAAAAATATTTATTTTTTTATATTAAAAAAATTATAATCTATATTTTTATATAGGTTATTATAGTTTTAATAATATTATTTAAAAAATTATTATTTATTATTCTTAATTATAAAAATCCTTAATTATATTTAAGGCTATAATTAATTTATAAAAACTAATATTAAAGATATTTATTATTATATTAAAAATATTAAAAATAATAAATAAAAAATAATACTTTTTACTTAATATAATTATTATAAATATTTAATAACATTTTTTAAATTTATAAATATATTTATAACTTTTTAAGTATATATATATTAAGTATTTAATAAGCTATTTAGTATTATTTATATAATTTATTTTAATAATATTTTTATTTTTTTAAAAATTAAAAATATATATTATTTATATTAAAGAACATTTAAAATAATTTAAAAGAAATTAAGCTTTTTATAAAACCTAAAAATACTATTTTTATTAAATTTAAATTAAATTCTTAAAGGTTATTTTTTTAAATGAAAAATAATAATAAATTTTAACTAAATAAATATAATTTAAAATTAAAAAAATCTATAAATTATTATAAAATTTAAATATTCTTAGGATTTCATAATTTTTATTAAAAGTTTATATAAAAATATATTAATATTATAATATTTTTATATTCTTTATTTAAAAATAATAAAAATAAAGAAAAATTAAATATTTTAATATTAAATAAAAAAATATACATATATTTTATTAATTTATTAATATATTCTAAAAATATTATTATTATAATACTGTAATATTTTATAGATAATAAGATTTAAAACTAATATTTTAAAGTTTATTATAATTAAAATATTATTTTAATGTAATAATAAAAGATTTATTACTTAATTATTTTTAATTAAAAAAATTTAAAAAACTTAAGCTTTATTATAAAACCCTTAATTATAAGCTTATGATAATTATAAAATTACTTAAATATTAATAATATTATTTTAAAAACATAATATTTTTAATAAAAATTTATTTAAATTATTAAAATTTATAATAATTTATAATATAATTAAAATTTAATAATAAATAAATATAATAATATACATTTTTTATATTTTATAATTTTATTATTAAATACTATATAAAAAAATTAAATTTAATTAATAAATTATTAAAAAAACTAAATCATATAAATAAAATATTATTTATAAAAAAATTATTTTTAAAATTATAAAATAAAATAAAATAAAATAAAAAAGTTTTTATAAAAGAAATATAAATAGAATTTATAAAATAAGAAAATAATCAATAATTAAATTTTTAATTATTATAAATAAAAAAATCTTAAATAAAAAAGTTAAATTAAATAAAATATTATTATTTAAAATAATAAAATTTAAGATTTATTAAGATTATACTAATAATAAAAGTTATTAAAATTAAAATAAAAAATAATGCTTAAAAAGAGTATATTAATTATAAATAATAGCTTTTATAATAGAAAATATTAAAAGCTTTTTATTAAAAAATAATATATAACTTAAATTTAAGCTTAAATTTAATTAAATTAATTAAAAAAATTAAAAATAAAAATATAAAAATCTAAGGAATTTAAATAAATAATATATAAATAAAGCTAAAATAAAATTTTTTTAATTAATATATTAATTAATATTTATTAAATATAAAAATTAAATTTATATATTTATTAAACTTAATATTAAATAAAAATTATTATAATTATTTTATAATAATTTATTAATAAAATATTTTAAATATATTTATATTATAAAATTAATTTAATAAAAATTCGATTAAAAAAATCTTTAAAAATATTATTAATTAAATAAATTCTTATATAATTTATTAAAGAATAATAATAATAAGAAATTAACTTTATAGGGTTTTTATTTTATTATTAATATAAATAAACTATAATAAAGAATCTTAATAAATTTTATCATAAAGCTATTAATATTTAAATAAAATAAATAAAAAATAAATATAATATTAATAATTATAAATTAATATATTAAATACTTTTTTATTTATTTATGAATATAAATATTAATATAATAGAATTTATAAAGCTATTTTAGTATAAAATTAAGCTATACTTTAATATTTTAAAAGAAATTATTTTAAATAAAAATACTTTATTTATTAATTGATTTTAAATAAAATTATATTATGAAACTTAAATTAAATATAAATTATTAATTATTTTTTTTTAATAAATAATTAAATAAAAAAAAATAAATTAAATATTAAAATATTATTTAAAATAGTTTATTAATAAATCCTAGAATAATTAATAATAGTTGGTTTAAATTATATAATTTATATATAATAATATAATTAATATGATTATAAAAATCTTATTAAATAAAATATTAATAAACTATAATTCTTTATTATAAATATAAAAAATAATTAATAATAATTACTAAAAAACCTAAATATAAGGTATAAAATTATTAAACTCTTTATTATATAATAAAAAGTAAAAAACTATTAGTAAAAAATTAATAATAAAATAATAAAATATTATAATCTTAAATATTAATTATTAATCTTGAAATAAAATAATTTAATAATATTATCAATAAAGAATTTAAGGTTTAAATAAAAAGAATATAAATTAATATTATATTATATTAAATTATTTTAAATTTTAAATTACCTTAGAATATAAATAATTTATTTTATATTATTTAAAAAATATAATTATATTTATAATATTTTTATATTAATTTAGTAAAGCTATAAATAAATAAAAAAACCTAATTTAAAATAAAACCTTATTAATATTAATTCTTAAAAAAATAAAAATATATAAAAAATAAAAAACTTTAAATATAAAATAATCTTAAAAGAAAAAACCTGTTATTTAATAAAATAAAAAGTTAATTATTAAAATATAATAAGTAGATTTTTATTAATATTTTATTAACATTTTAGCTTATTATTAAATATAATAAATATTTAATTAAAAAAATAAAAAAATATATAAATAAAATTAATATAAAAGCTAACTAATTATTTAATATAAATATAATATAAATATAAATAATCTAAAGAAATTATATAAAATTAAGTTTAATTTTAATTATATTAATCTTAATTTTTTATTAAATATTTTAAATTATAAACTTTATATAAACTAAAAATTCAATAAAAAAGTTCTTTTTAAATTAATATTTATAAATATAATGACTTTTTATTAAAATTTAAAATATATAATATTTTTTTATAAGAATATATTATCTATTAAAAATAAAAATATAAAATAAAAAAAAACCCTCTATTAAAATAAAAAAATATTAAATTAAAAAATATATTAATTTATTTTATAAAAATAATAAGGCTTAAATTTTTTTAGCTTAATATTAATTTAATAAATATAAATTTAGAATTTAAAATTCAAAATAATATTTATAATACTAATAAATTCTTAATAAATATAATATTATATTATTTTCTTAGCTTTATTAATATTAATATTAAAAATTATTAATTTTTTTAAGTTTATAAATTTTTTATATTAATAAAATATAAATAAGAATATATAAAAATAAATATATAGCCTTTTAAACAATAGCCTTTTAATAAATAATATAAATTACTTAAGAATTATTACTTAAATATTAAATATTATTTAAAATAATATTATTTTAATTTTTATTTTAATTTATTTTTTAAAATTAATAATTTAATATTTATTCTTATAAATTAGATTTAATATAATTAAAATATTAATAAATTTAATAATAATAATAATAATATATTTATATATATTATTTAATAATATAATAATAATCTAAGGATTATTCTTTTTTTTTATATTATAATTAGGGTCAAGGATAATAAGAATAAAAAAATAATAATAGCCTTATATTATTATATAAAAAAGAATAAATTAGCTTTTAAATTAACCTAAGATTAATAAATTATTAAATAAATTTAATTAATTAAAATAAAAAATATTTAAAAAAATATAAATTATTATATTTAATATATTAAATATACTAAATTAATTTAATAATTAATTTAATAAGAATCTATTTAATTTATAGAATAATAATAGAATATTCTTTCTTCTATTTAATAATATACATCTATAGGTAACATATATAAAATTTAAGGTAAATAATAATAAGGAGAGGATCTAGGGTATAATATAAGGGTTTTATAAGTATATAATAAGGATGATAATAATATTATTATTATTTTTTTCTTCAATTATTTAATATAATTATTTCTTTTAATAAAGAATAAAGATTGGCCTTATTAAATAATATAGATTTATTTAAAAAATATTAATTAAGGAAGATAATAATATAATAGAATATTTAATAATAAATAAATATTATTAAAAAAAAAAGCTTTTAAAATAAGAATAGCTAAGATTTTATAATATTATAAGAATAAAATAAATATAATTATATAATATTATAGAATACTATAGCTTTTAAAATAAATATATATATATTTTTTTTTAATCTTTTAATAAAGCTATTTTTAATTATTTATTAATAATATTTATAATAATAAGTAAATAAGTATATGATAATAAAAGGGTAAAATATCATATTTAAAAATAAAAATTTATATTATAAAAAAATAAATAAAAAATAAAATATTAAGAGGCTAAAAAAAAATTAAAAAGAAATAAAGTATAAATAAAAAAAAAAGAAATATATATAAGTATAATAATAATAATTTATAATTATAAAATAATATTATTAATTAATAATAAAAGCTATAGCTATAAAAATTAAATAAATTATTTATATAATAATATTCGAAGGCTATAAAACTTATTATTTATTAAAAAGCCTAGGGAATATAAATAAAATATCTATAATATAATAATAGTTTAAAAATAATATAATAATAAGATACTTAGGTAAGGAGATTAAGGCTAAAACTCTTAAAATAAAACTAAGCTATATAAATTAAAATTATATTATTAATAATATATTAATAATATAATATTATTTTAATAGAATATTATAAAATTAAGGCTATTTATAAATATAGATATTTACAAAAAAGAAGAGGATAATTATTATAAAGTTAAGATAATCTACTCTATAGTATAGAGTAAATAATCTATAGAATAGCTTATATAATATTAATAATCCCTAGAATTAGCTTAAAGGCTTATAAATAAAGCTTTAAGCCTATAAACTTTAGTTTTATAATATAGGTATAGCTACCTTAGAATATATTTTATACTACCTCTGCTTAACTCTCTCTATATAGTAATTATTATAATATTTATATAATTTATATTTATATTAATTTTATATTTATAATATATATAGAATTTCTATTTTATTAATTTCTTCAATAAACCCTTTAAAGTTTATTGAATTTATATTTTAAATAAAATAAACTTTTTCTAATATTATTATAAAAATATTTTTATTTATAATTATAATTAATTTAAATATTTTATAGATTTATATTTTATTTTTATATACTATATAATATTTTATTAAGAGATTATTATTTCATTATAATTTAAAAATTAATATATAATTATTATAATATTATTTTTAAAAGCTTTATTTTATTATTTTTAAAGTATTTAAATATTATTTAATATTAATTTAAAGCTTAGGTTTATAAATATATATTATTAAAAGTTTATAATATTATAATAAGAATAATTTTATATGAAAAATATTATTATTTTAATAATAGAACTTTATAAAAAGAATTAATATAGCTGTAAGGCGTATTAAAGAAAATTATTAAAGCTAATCGTGTAATAAAAATATTTAATTTAATTATAATATACTTTAAAAAACTTTTATATTAAATTTATAAAATATAAATAATAATAATATATGCTTAATATAATTATAAATCTAAGCTATAAATATTTTTATTTATTTTAAAAAATTAATTAATTAACTTAATAATCTTTAATAATATAAGCTTAATAATATATTTAAGGGCTTTAATATAATATAAATTTAGAAAGCTAAGCTTTTTATTAAATATTATTTTAATTTAGTTATAAATTAATTATATATTATAATTATTACTTATTTAATAATATATATTTTATTAAAGGCTATAGTTATTATTATTAATATTTATTATTATTTTTTTAATTTTAATAAATAAGCTTTAATATATTATTATATTAATTATATATTATATTCTTAATAATTTTATATATTTATTAAATAAAATAAAGGAGGATTTTAAGGCTAGTAAGTAGATAGCTTTATATAGTTATAAAGTTATAATTTAAAGCTTAAATTTATAAATACATATTATAAAGAATTTAAAATATTATAAAAAAATAATTTTATATGAAGGATATTATTATTTTAATCATAAAATTCTATAAAAAATAAATGTATAATTTTAAAGTTTATTAAAGAAAGCTATTAAAGCTAATTTTATAATAAAAATATTTAATTTAATTATAATATAATTTAAAAACTTCTCTAAAATAAATTTAGAGAATATAAATAGCTTTAATATATTTTAAATATAATTATAAATTTAAACTATAAATCTTTTCTAAATTTTCTAAGAAACTATTTAAATTAATTTAATAATTTTTTTAATATAAATTAAATAATATATTTACAGGCTTTAATAGATAATAAATTTTTAAAATTAAGCTTTTTATTAAATATTATTTTACTTTATTTATAAATTATTTATATATTATATTGATTATTTATTTAATAATATATATTTTATTAAAAATTATAATTATTATTTCAAATAATTATTATTAGTATTTTTATTTAAATAAATAAACTTTAATATATTATTATATTTATTATATATTATATTTTTAATAATTTTATATATTTATAAAATAAAATAAATAAATAATTTTATATAAATATAAAATTTTATTTTATAATAATTAATTAAATATAAAAACTAATTTTTTATTATAATAAAAACTATAAAATAATATTAATAAAATAATTTATAAATAATTATAATTTTATAAAAAAGTAATTTTTAATATTTTTTATTATATAATATATATATATAAAGTTTTTAATAAAATCTAAATTTTTTTAAATAAATTTAAATATAAAAAGTAAAATTATATAATAAATAAATATATATAAAATATTTAATAATAGAATTAATAATTTATTTATTTTTATTATTTTATTAAATGTAATTATTATATTTTAATTTTATTAAAATATTTAATATTTTTAAAATATTATATTAAAATTATTAAAATTAATTATTATAAATTATTTTATTATAATATAAAAAACTTAATAATAAATATTATTAAATTTTTATAATATTAATATTAATTAATATAATAAAAAATAAATATTTATTTTTATAATTAAATTTATATCTTTAATATATATTTTTAATTATTTTTATATATTATAAATTTTTTATAAAATTTTTAAGTGATTATTTTAGTAATTCTTTAAAAATAATTATTATAAAGTTTTTTTAAATATTAACAAAAATTTAAAATTTAAATATAATATAAAATTAAATTATAAAAAAATATTTTATTAATATTACAATTGTAATTATAAATATAAAATATATATTATTATAATAATAATTATAAAAAGTATTAAATATTAATAAAATTTAATTAATTTATTTTAAATTTATAATAATTCTTTTTAAATAATAATAATTTTTATTTTAATTCATTTTATATTTCATTATATTTAAATTTATTTTTAAATTTTAATCATAATAATATAAAAATATAAGAAATTTATTAAATATTATTATTTTCAAAAAATCAAAAATTTATTTTATTATTTATTATAATAAATAAAATTCTAAAAATAATTTTAAAGAGTTAAATTATTTTTTTATATATAATATATTTTTTACTTAAAAATTAAATAAATAAATATTTAATTTAACTTATTAAAATAATAATTAAAATAATATACATAATTAAAGATTATTAACATTAAATAAAATATAAAAATAATAATATTTAAATTATTATAAAAATTAAATTAAATTAATTAAATTTATTTTTTAAAATTTAATAAACATATTTTTATTTATTATATTTATATATATAAAATAAATATAAAATAAATATAAAATAAATATAAAATAAATATAAAATAAATATAAAATAAATATAAAATAAATATAAAATAAATATAAAATAAATATAAAATAAATATAAAATAAATATAAAATAGATATAAAATAAATATTAATTAAATATTAAATAAATATATATTAATTTTATGCAAATTTAAATATTAAATATTTAAATATATAGAAAATAAAAATAAGAAATATATATTATATAAATAATTATTAAATTTATTTTATATTAATCTATATTAATTAATTTTATTTTAATTTTAGAAATTTATAATATTAATTATATTTAAAAATTATAATTAAAAATTATATAATATTAATTATATTTAAAAATTATAATTAAAAATTATATAATAGATATAATTATATATAATTTCAATATTAATAAATTTTAAAAATTATTTTTAAATTTTATATAATAAATTTATTTATATATATATTATATATTAAATATATTTTTATTATAAATTTATTATTAAAATATTTATTTATTATAAACTTATTATTAATATATAAAAATTATAAAATCTATTTATATATTAAAATTATAATTAAATTATAAAAGCTATTTTTAATAGAAATTTATAAATTTATTATATTAAAATATATATATTAATAAGATATATTATTTTATATATATTAAAGTTAATATATAATTTATTATAATAATTATTATATAAAGAAAGTTAGGTAAAAATAATATAAAACATATTTTAAAATAATTATATTTATTATTATAAAGTTAAAGTTTCTAAACTTAAGGCTTTATTCATAAACCTTAAAACTAATTTTAAGAAATTATTAATATTATATAATTTATTTTATTATAAATCTTTATTTTATATTATAAAATAAATTATTTTAACTTTATATTAAAAAATTATAAATATATTTATCAATTTAAAAATACTATTAAATATTTTAATTTTATATTTATATAAAGCTACCTATATACTAGCCTTAAAATCTCTTTTTATTTTACTTAATAAATATATAAAGCTATTATAAATATAATATATAATTAATATAATAATATATTAAAGCTTATTTATTTAAATAAAAGAAATAATAATAGATATTAATAATAATAATTATAGTTTTTAATAAAATATATATTATGAAATAAATAATAAATATAATATATAAATAACTTATAATTAAACTATAATATTATTTAATAAAAAGCCTAGGCTTATAAATCTATTATATATTAAATCCTTTAAGTATATTATTAAGTTTATATTATAAAAATTATTATATTAATTTAGATAGTTTTTTAAACTATATTAAAAAATTTATAATTTAAATTTATAATTATATTAAGAATATATTAAAGCTATTTATATTCTATAAATTTAATATAATACCTCTTTTAAATTATATTATTATTAAATTAATTATTTTATTATAAAGCTAGCTTTAATAATTTTTTTAATAAACCCTAAAGCTATATATTAATCTTTTTATAGGATTTTATAATTAGAATAATAATATTCTTAGTTTAAAGCTATTTTTATTATAATATTATAAATTCTTTATAATATATATTTATAAATTTAAATCTTAGATTAATATTAAATTATATTTAAATATTTTAAAAATAATAAATAAAGCCTTAAAAATAATATTATAATAACTATATATTAACTTTAAAATAAAAATTAAATAATAATTTTTAAGAAAATATAATTTAATATATTAAAAATAAAATATAAATTTATAAAGCCTTTACATTAATTATAATTATAAATAAAAAAATCTTTATAATAATAATAAAAGGAATTTATTTTATTTAAAATATATATTTAATAAACCTTAAGAGATTTTTTAAAGAAATTAATAAAATAAAGATTCTATATATATATTATAAATATAAAATTAATATAAAAATAGATTATATATAATATTTTTATAAATTTAATAATTTTAAAAAAATATAAATAAGCTTTATAATAATAATATTATAATTTAATTTAAATTATTAAAATATAAATCATATAAAAATTAATTAAATATATTTAATATTATAAATATTATAAATAAAAATATATAATAAAATACTATACCTTAAAATTAAAATTTAATCATTATATATATATAATATATTTAAAGAATAAAAATATTTATTTAATAATAAAAAGCTTAATCCCTAAATAATATATTCTTTATAAAAAGAGTATATAGTTTAGTTTTATTTTATTTTATAATAATAATAAAAAAGTATATATGTATAAAAATATTAATTTATTAATTTTATTAATTTAAGATTTTAATCCTTAGATTTAAAAAACTTAATAATCTATTAACTTTATTATAAAAATATAACTTTAAAGCCTAGAATAAACTAGATTAATATTGGATTTAATATTAAATCCTTAAAAAAGAAGATAAAAAGACCCTTAAAATATTTAAAGTTTAATTTTATAAATAATAATTAAGTTAATATTATATTAACTTTTAATTATAAGAATTTATATATTATTCTTAGGCTGTAGATATTAAGCTTTTAATATTTATAAATATAATCTAACATATAAAATTCTTTTTTTAAAGATATTATAATCATATAAAAATCCTTTTATAAAATATAATTATTTAATAAATAAATATTAATTTGATATTATAAATATAAGCTATATATAATATAATTATAATATAAAAGTTTATTTAAGTTATAATTTATTTATTATATATTAATATATATAATTATTATTTAATATACTATAATAAATATATAATACTTTATATAAATAAATAATATAAACTTAATTTATAGAAATTTTTCTTAAAGCTAAATTAAATAATTATTTATTTTCTTACTTTAAATTTAAAAATGTATAATTATTATTTTATTCTTAATATAAAAAAGAATTAAAATTAATATAATCCTTAATAAATATTATATTAAAAATAAATAAAAATATTTTTTAAAAAAACTTTAATTTATATTATTTATTATAGAATATATTAAATTACTATTATATAATTAATAAAGCTTTTCATATAAAAATATATTAATTTTATTTTAACCTTTTATTTTTTAGAATATAATTATTAAAAATAAATAAAATAATAAAAATAATATTATTAATTTAAATAAAATAATTTAAGGTTTTAAGATAATATAAATAAATATTAATAATATATTAAATAATTTTAATTATATTATATAAATCTTCTATATTATAGCTATAATTTACTTTATTATATTTTTACATTATTAATAAAATATAATAAATACATAAAAATTATAATTAAATTAATAATTTATTTTAATATATTCTATATATTTTTAAATTCAAAATATAGACAAATAGGCTTATAAAGTAAATTATAAATTAAGTTTTAATTATAATTAATATATTAATCTTTAAAGATATTTTTAGGCTTAAATATTTAAATCGATAATAAAATTATAAAATAATAAAGGCTATAATAAATATATTATAAAGTATAATATTTAAATTATTTAATAATCCTTAATAATTATAAGATAATATAATTAATTTAAGCCTATAATATTATAATATTTATTTTTAATTAAGCTTAATAATTTATTATTTATATTATTTTATATATAGAATTATATAAAGCTAATTCTAGGAGGCTTCTTTATATATTAACTTAAATTTATATATATTCTATATCTTAAGAGTTATATTTTAGCTATAGATATATATAATATTATAAAAACCTTCTAAAAAAGCCTATACTTTAATAAAAAGTTTTTTTTATTTTATTAATTATTAATATTAAAATAACAATAATATAAAGCTATTTTATAATAAATAATATATTAATTAATATTAAAATTATAATTATAAATATAAAATATATATTATTTTATTAATAATTATAAAAAGTATTTAATAATAATAAAATCCTAATTAGCTTAATTAAAGCCTATAATAATCCTTTCCTTAATATAATAATAATCTTAATTTAAATTAATTTTATATTTAATTATTTTTTATAATATTTTTATATTATCTTTATAATAATATTAAAGAAACTAAAGAAATTTATTAAATAATATTAAATTCCTAAAAACTAAAGATTAATTTTATTATTTAATATAATTAATAAAATAATAAAGATAATATTAAGATATTAAATTATTTTTATTATAAAGAAATATAGTTTATTATTAAAGGATTAAATAAATAATTAATTAAATTAATTTATAAAAATAATAATAAAAATAATAATTAAGATAATATAAATAATATAAACTAAATATAATATTATATTATTCCTTTAATTAAACATTAATAGAATCTTTAATAGAATTATTTATAATAAATTAACTTAAACCTTAAATAATATAGATTATTTAAAATAGATTCTTAAATACATTAAAAGCTATATTAATTTATAAATAGGCTTTCTTCATTTTAATAATTAAATCTTAAAAAGCTTTTTATTATAATAAGAATCCCTTAAGGCTTTAATTTATTATTAATATTATTTATTTTATATATTAATAATATTTATAAAGCCCTTACGAATTTATTAAATATTATAATTATTAATTATATAATAATATAAATATTATTAATATTATATATAATATAAAAATAATAATATCTTAATTTAAAACAGCTTAATTATTTTATAAAAACTAATTTAAATTAATTAAATTCATTTTTAAAATTAATAAAAATATTATTATTTATTTTATTTATGTTTATAAAATAAAGATATAATAAATATATCTTAAGCTTATAATAATGAAATTAATAAAGATTATATAAATATTTAATATATAATTATATAAAAAGCTTAAATAAAAATATATATTATAAAAATCCTTATTAAGCTTATTTAATAATAATTTATAGTAAGGTAATTATATTATTAATCCTTAAAGGAATTTTATATTTTCCTTAATTCCTTAAAAAAATATTTCCTAGAACTAAAAAGAAAACAAAAAGAATTCTTTTTAATATACTTTAATAAAGCTTTTTATTATAAAATCCTTCTATATATACTTTAATTATTAAATACCTAGGAGAATATAATAGCCTTTATTAAATAATAATAGGAGATATTATAAGATAATAAAAAGAGATTAAATAATCTACCTTTAAATATTAAAAAAACTTGTTTATTTTTCTAAAGGTTTTTATAAATTAAATATTTATTACATACTATATTATTAAATAATACCCTAATAATTAAATAAACCTAGCTAAAGGAAGGGGCTTATTATTATTATTATTAAAAGGTTAATTATTATACCTTAGGCTATCCTAAGGGCCCTAAGAACTTAAAAAATTACCTATAATTAAGGAAATAGCCTAACCTTTAGCTATATAAAAGTAATTATAGGTAGCTAACTGATTTTATATACTATTTATAATAAGGGGCTAAAACTTTATTAAAATCTATATAAATTTAAATAGTAATATAGCTATAAATATTATAAGTATATAATTTATAAAGGATTATAAATTAAAATAAGTCTCTATAGAAATACTATAGCTATAAGATATTAATAATATCTATATCCCTATATATAATATATAGTATATACTATTTATTATTATAAATAGCTATAATATTATAAAAATATTTAATTATTTTTATTTAAATGTTAATAAGAACCTAAAACCTAAAGAAAACTCTATATTATTGTTTATAATAACCCTTAAAAACCTAAAAATTTATTTTAGCCTATATAAATATTAATAATAATATAAAAAGTTAATAATTAAATTTAAAATAATAAATTAATATTCCTTTAAGAATATATTAAAAAAAAGCTTTTATTTACTTAATTAAAACTCTAAATAATTTTTTTATTCTTTTTAACAAAAAAGAATAGCTACCTAAGTTTATATTAAAGCTATTCACTAAACTATAAGTATTTAAGGATATATTCTATAATAAAAAGATAAGGCTATTACCCTATACTAAAGTATTAAATTATATTATTAACCTACTAAATAAAGTAAAACTATTTTATAGGCTAATCTACCCCTTTCGCTAAAGAAGATAAAGGAACTTTATTATTATTTAAAGGAAAATCTATAAAATAGCTATATTAAACCCTTAAAAAGCCCTATAAGTATACTTATTATATTTATCCCTAAAAAGAATAATTTACTATACCTACATATAGATTATTAAGGCTTTAATAGTATTATAAAAAAATTAATACCTTTTATCCTTAGTTTTAGAGATTCTTAATTATATATTAAAAATAAAATTCTTTTTAAAAATTAATATTAAGAAAGTTTATTATTATATTTAAATTAAAAAAAAAAAAATAAATAATAGCCTTTGGAATATACTATAATTATTATAAATACTTAATTATATTATTTGACTTAATTAATATACTAATTATTTTTTAAGCTTATGTATATAAAATACTATAAAGGCTATTAAATATACTTTATATAGTATATTTAAATAATATTTTAATCTTCTTAAAAAACTATAATATATATATATATATAATATTTATATTAAATCCTTAAGTAGCTTAAAAAACTAAATTATTTATTAACCTAATAAAATATTATTTTTATAAAAATTAAGTAAAGTTCCTAGAATTTATTCTATTAATAGATAATTTAGCTATAGATCTTATAAAAATTATTATTATTATTAAATAAAAAAAGCTAAAGATTTATTAAAAAATATAAATATTCCTAGGTTTCTATAACTTTTATTAAAGGTTTATTTATAAATATATTATTATTATAGTATCTTTAAATATACCATTAAAAAGCAATAAAAATAATAAAAAGCTAAGGCTTATATAGCTTAATAAAGATAAATAATGAATATTTTAATATTTTATTTAAGTATTCTAAGAAATACCTTTATTTTAATACTTTAGGCTAGCCCTATTTATTAAGATTAAGATAAATACCTTAGAATAAATAATAATAGCTATCCCATTATAGCTTAATTAAAAGGGTTATTAATACCCTATAAGGAGAGTATAAATTATTAATTATTTAGAAAATATTAATATATTTAATATCTATATATAATAATAATAATAATAATAATATTATTATTATTATTATTATTATTATTATTATTATTATTATTATTATTATTATTATTATTATTATTATTATTATTATTATTATTATTATTATTATTATTATTATTATTATTATTATTATTATTATTATTCTTCTTCTTCTTCTTCTTCTTCTTCTTCTTCTTCTTCTTCTTCTTCTTCTTCTTCTTCTTCTTCTTCTTCTTCTTTAGATATATTATTGAATAATTAATATTTATATTTTATAATAAATTTAATTTATAAAATTTCTTTTTAATATTTTTATAAATATATAAATAAAATTTAATATTAAATTTAATAAAATTATTATTATTAAAAATAAAATTATTTTATAAATATATTTATATATATACTTTTAATTTCTCATTTAAAATTTATATATTAATATAAAATCTCTATACTTAGAAAATTATATAATTATTTAATAATTTTTTATATTTATAATATATATTATTAATTTTTAATAAATATAAATATTATATAATTTATTTATTATAAAACTTTAAAATATATATTTAAGTTTTTTTATATATTTATATAAATAAATAAATAAATAATATTTTATTTTATTTAATTTAATGAAAACTTATTTAAAGTATAATATTAAAATAATTTATTTCATAATATAAAATATATAATTTATAAAGTAGTATTTTTAATATATATATTAAATTTACTTAAAATATTTATAAATAAACTTTTAAATTTTCTAAATTTAAATTTTATAAAATTAATCTCTTAATTAAAAATATATATATTTAATATTATATAAATTTATGTAAATTAATTTAATATTATATAAATTTATGTAAATTAATTTAATATTATATAAATTTATATAAATTAATTTAAATATATAAAAGTTAAATTGTATCTATTATATTTATATTTAAAATTCTCTATATATATATATATTATTTAATAAATTTATTTTATTAAATTATTTAAATATTAAATATAAAGTTAATTTAATTTTAAATAAATATAAAGAATTAATATATCTTTTAATTAAAGTTATATTTAATTTAGTAATTCTTATTAAATTATATAATTAAAAATAATAATATTTAATTAAATTATTTAACTTTTATTTTTTTCTTCAATATTCATATAAATTAATTAATATAAAATATATTTTATATTACTATATTAATTTAAATATATTTAATATAGTTTATATTATTTATTTAAATTATATATATACTTTTATATTAATTTAATAATTTTTATAATATATAACTTTAATTAAATTCTAAAAATATGATATATATTAAAAAATAAACTATTATTTTTTATTATTTTTCTATTTAGATAATAGGACTAAAATTTTATTCAATAAAAAACTACTTAATCTATAATATTCAGACTAGTTATCTATAAGTTATTAATGGGGAGTTAATGGCTAAGTGGTCTTATATATTTTTATTTTCGTCCTGAGCCATGATTAACGAGGCACTGTTGACGAGGCGTGGTACGTTAGCACCTAGACGTCAATACAGCCATACCTCCACGAGATCGGGGGCGTGGTAACAATGTCGGGGAGGCTGGAAGGCCGAGTTGCCCGAGTCTTAACAACGACGACTTGCCCCTGTTACGCAGCCACACGCACCAGTCACGCACCAGTGGATATTTATGTGGCTGCGTAACAGGGGTATATTCGTTATTTCAACAAAACAGGGGCAACAAAACGGTGGCAACAAAGCGGTGGGAAACGGTATTGGCAGACTGTGCAACTTATTTAACTGCACAGTCAATCAAGGCACCCAAGGCACCTTTCTGTTAACCCTGTTTGCTCGGCTTGCCCTAGGGAATCTTTGCCAAGTCAGGGCCACCACATCCATGATGGATCCCGCGATCTTCGAGCCAATGCCACTCCATAGAGACTCCATAGAAATCGAAATCATCATTGTTCAATTTATTTATTGAGCCAATTGCCATTCAGTTCACTTCGGTACAATCTAAAGTGGCACTGTCTGACAACCCTTGTATCCGTCACCCTATCTTACAGAACGAAGACCGAAATTGTGAAGACTGAATTCTGAGACCCTTTGTGAGCTTCTCAACATCCACATTTAGTCATCAGGACAGAACCCAGTCCGTGCCGCATCTTGTCGCATCCAAAGCAGCGTAGTCCTTTAGACAGCACCTACTGCATCGTCTCCGGCTTGTTGGTGAGCATCCAATATGGGATGGACAAACACTATAGGGTAGTCCAAGACAGACGCTCCTCCGTCTTGTCCTCTCAAACTCGGCCGGACGCAAATCGATCGTCAAAGGGCCCCCATGTCCATGATCCCCTGTGGGTCATGAGATAAGGCCCACGTACGCTCGCGTCCTTACGCGCTCGACTTTAGACGCGTTACCCTTGTCCACAACCTGTTGAGTTGTCATCCGAATACGAGTATGCCTTGGTTTCCAATCCAAGCGATGCCAAGCCTTGAGAAATGGTTCTGAAACGTCACGCGATATTGACTCGGTAGTCCGCGTCATTTCCTTTGTCTTGGCCATCACGCGTGTCACGTAACTTGACTATACCGCGTTGACTACACCGCGTCGGACACTCGGACGCCCATACGCATATCCGACACACTTGTTAAAATCTTGATCTTTCTGTCGTTTGACATTTTGCTCGCCCCTGGAGTAATTCGTTTCTTCTCTGCTCTTCGATACCCCTACCCTGCAAGATACGACAAAAGCCTCTCCATGTCACACCGCTAATCTCGCCAAGCATGACCACAATGCGCATGTGTGGCTGTTGAACTAGTTATTCATTGGTCTCTGCCGCAGCCCTTAAAAAAATACAAAATACAAAATCCCAAAAAATATTTTTAAAAATCCAAAAAAATCAATCACAACGACGTGCAGCCAAAAGCGGAAGAATTAGGTGAGAGAAGCTGACCCACGTTAGATCAGTTTTTTTCACCACTCCGTTTTCATCGATCCCTTTCCATATCTGTCTCATCTTTCACAGCATGGATATCCATCTCGCTGTGCTTTTCACAAGTGACCGACAACACATAACGTATTTGTTTCTCAACATCTAGCACACGTGGTGCACAAGACCATTCCTCTTGCACCTTGGTGTTTGGCACAGATTCGGCTAACCAATGCTTGCGAACACTAGCGAACAGTGCTCGGCGCAGCTCACGAACCCTCCCGGCCGGATAAACCCGATGCAACGATAAACTCAGTGCAACTCCTCGTCAACTGCTTCGCCTCTTATGTTCTCCTCCGACGCACGGTCAGTCGCGTCACGACAGTAGCCCTGAGTCGCATGTTTATTTGTGCTGCGGTGAGACTGGTTGGAGCTAGCCTTGAAATGGGCCCATCGACATACATGGTCCAATTCCCGACAACTCTTGGGAAAGGCTTGGACGATTCGACCTTGGCCACGGGTCGTGCAGGACCCGATTGAGTGAACCGGACCAGACCTCTTGCAAGTGGGAGTATTGCCATCTGTGTAAACAGACGACGTAGGATCTTGGAGGAACTTCCTTTGGTTGCAGTGGCTCGACAACGCATCTACAGTAACACGGCAGTGTCACGACCAATACAACACCTACAACTTGAACTACTTCACCTCCCGACACGGCCTATATAGTTTACGAAGCTTGTGGTCTGAAGTGTCGTCTTAGCCCAAAGAGACACGCAATCCCCTTGGCCGACCTAAGAAAGACCGATTCTTTCCCGTGTCCTGTCAACATCTTGCTCAAGCCCATCTTCCAGCCGTCATCTTCGCCTTCATGAATTCGATCAACTCAGTTGTGTGGGTACCTTGAGCACGCAACAAGAAAACTGTAATCCATACAACCCCTATCCGAAACCTCGGTGAACGACTGCCATAGGCGGGCTACTTCTCGTTTCCGTGGAACACCCAAGCCACAATTGTGCAAGCATCGAAAGGCACGAGATGCTGACGGCAGGGTTTCACGGTTGCAAAGCTTTACTGCCAGTTCTCCACAACTCTATCCTCATCGCATAGGAAGATGACCTAGTCATTATGGGCACGTTGGCCCTTTCTGTACGCTATACCATGGCCAACATCAATAGCAACATTGAGAGCCCTTAACGATGCCTCCGGCGGCGATTGCATCGAGCTGGCCTCGCTACGCTCGATACCACGAACGTCACCGCTCGAAGCGACCCTCTCCAGGCTGGAGGCAGCCGGGTCAAGAACATTGTCGCAGTGGTCAGGGCTCGGGGCAGGCAGCATATTAACAACACCAAGAGCGTACGTATTATCACAAGGTACATTGACCTACGACTAACCTCACGCGATAAGACCTTCAACCAATTACCGATGAGATGGATAAGCCCAAACCTACTTGTCCTCTCATTAAGGAAGCGAAGCGGACGCTGCCCCGGGCATCTTTCCCACTTCAGCTTGACCACTTCACTCTTTCCCTTGGCTTAAATACGGACACAGTTGTGGACGTTATGCACCCTGTCATGGCATTCTCAAGTGTGACCGTGGTAAGCCGCCTCTATCAAGTCCTCCCAAATCGAGCAAAGATGCGTGTGGGTTGTGTTTCACGGTCGCGGATCACTCACCCCTTCCTCAGCATATCCTCGCTTGTTGGAGCGTTACAGGGACTCAATAAGGACCCATGGAGAATCGCCGAGCATGGCTCCTGAAAACCTCAGCAAAGAAGCTAAACTCTTCACTTGGCCGCCCGTGTCACCTGCACTACGGCATATCTTTTCTGATCAGTCAACCGGGAGGGACCAATGTGGTGCTTCGCATAGTGGATATCAATTTCCTTTGGGGTTGTCAACGATAAAAGCTTGCCGACCTCGACTCTACCTGTACTAATGTAACGACCTGATTCCTGGAAAATCCCTCAAGCAAACGTTGCGACACTACTCTGTGTGGGCGGGGAGGAGCAGTGGGCGAAGGGTTGTGTAAGCCTTGGTAGCCACCGCGCTTGACCATTTTTCCCGGCGCCGTACGGGAATGAGTCCAAGGTCACGCTCTTCGAGCACGTCTCTAGCCCTTACATCGTCAACAACTGAGTCATGTACATGGCTGTGCCAACATGTTTCCTTGCCCAAGCGCGTCAACCCCAAGCGCGTCAACGGGCCATTGTGGTTTCCGCAGCTGGTGAATGTTTCGTCACGCCCCTCGCCTTCCACAACGTCTCACATCCGACGAGGATGAACAACATGACCATGGCTAATACAACCACGGCCGGCCAGAGTCTCACCGGCCTTGCCAACAGTAGCTCCCTGGTCAACCACCCTCCCTACCCTTCTGTTGCACTCGATACATCGTGTCTTTGTGTCCAATTTCCACCCCTGCCCCCGGGGCCAGCTGGCTGTCCCTCGTTATCGTCCCCAACCGAGCATGCGCATGCGCTGTCTTGCGCGCCACCTGCAGCCTTGCATTGAGGGCGAAGTTCAAACCCGTCCCGCCCGGGACTTCGACAGCGTGGTCCCCATCTCGATGGGCATGTACTTGCAACCTCGCGACTTGCTTCAACCCAACACCAACCAGCTGCCCAGGCGACCAGGGAACCCTGTGTATAGACATGACAGTCCTCGTGGGCAAGCAAGCCGCGATAGCGGTACGGCATCTCGTCATCATGAACAATCTCGCGGAAGACTCCGACATCTAGTCAGGGACCGGCTAAGACCTTCGCAGAAGGAACAGGATGCCAAGCTTAAGCTGCTTTTTCGAGATAAAGCCAAGCTGCAGGGAGAGCTGGAGCAAGAGAAAAAGAGTCCGAACGGCTTTGTGGCTGTTCCTCCAACGAGCACTCCCTCCGTCGCCGCGCCGACGAATAATGTTCGGCTCTCTCGAGAGATTTGAGAAATAAAGTCGAAGAAGGATGGCTTAGAGAAGGATTTGATAGAGCTCGGAAATGAGATGGCTTCGAACCATGGCTGCCATGACAGGGAAGCATACACAGCTTGAAATGAAGCTCACGGCGTCAAACAACAAGAACGAGGAGATAAAAAGGAGCAGCTCGAAACGCCGCCATCATGCAAAGGGCTCACAAAGAGCCTTAGAATAGGCTCGATAAAGCCAGGGACAAGAACGGACGACGGGAGGAAGAAGCAGGCTGCCACGACAGAGAAGTGAAGCTGCTTAAGGACGAGCTCAACGTTCTGTGGGATGCCTGCTATGGCTATCGTTCCGCCGTACGAGCATACTTCCTATACCAGCCGGAACAAACCAAGTAGACTACCGTGAGCTACTATTACTTGGATTCAACAAGATCAAGGAAAAGTATGAAAGGGAGGCGCATCCGTTGCAAAGCGTCGCCTTGTCTCTATTCGAACGGAATAACGCTATTCGCTGCAGAGAGTTGTGCTCTAGTCATGAACGACAAGCCTTGAAAACACCAGCTGTACAAACGATGGGTTTGGCAGTCTCGGCAAGGCTTTGGATAACGTGGTAAATGAGTTGGGCGGGGCAAATGCTGCTTCTATCAGACCACGCCATAAGAACTCCAGCAATGATGACGAGCCTCTAGCCGAGAAGCTACGACGGAAGCGAGCCAAAACAACCCACGACGCCCGACAAGGTTAGGTAGAGGAGCCTGAGGCCTCCGTAGACCGTCCCAGACATCTGGTCAAACTACCACCACTTGTACATACCACGCCTCGCCCCGCACACGGTCCACAACGGGAACCAAGGCTGAAGACGAGGAATCTGCTAACATATCGGAGCATCCATCGGCAAATCTTGAAAGCGAATCGAGCCAGACCAAGGAATCTACCTCTGCAGCAGATGTCTCTGCAGGGCTGATCACACCACAGACTCCCAAGTCTCTGGAATCATCGCAGAAGCGCCTTATTGACCACATAGAATCGAAAGACACAGAGCCCTCTTCTGTAGATGGCTGACTTCGGCGGCGAGAGAACGCCTACCTCGAGGGGCTAGGACACATGTATTGTAAGAGATCGAAGCTAAAAGACATAGCATAGATTCTTCCAAGTTTGTGTTGGAACGGGATCGTCAGATGGACTTGTGACTGTCGACGATGAGGATACGCTGTTGGCATCGATTCTCTGGCTTTATCTCGGGTAGGCAGACCTTCCTGAGCCACTGCAGAAGAATCTGGCTATTATCCCAGCCTATTGCACTATTATCAAGCCCCCAGTCAAGAAACTCTTCAGTAAGCCATTATCTTGGAGGGAAGACCCGGTGATGATAATGGCAGGCCAGATGGAACGCCTGGACACACTTGCAGCCTCGACAGCCAAGACCCAGCGCGTGGGATCGCTATTTACAACAGCCTCGTATCGTAAGAGATATATCGCGACGACTCCTCCGTGTCTTGTTTAACCCTCGATCATGCCGGTCTTATCCATATTCGGATGACGATAAAGGAACTGGTTTACCCAGCTCTGGCCAAGTTACACTTCAATGTCGCCTTCGGCCAGGACGAGGTTTGCAAAGCCGTAGACGTCTCGTTGCGATGGGGCCCTCCCTGCCGCTTCTATATCCAGGATCCAGTTGCTCAATGTACACGATTTCATCACAACTACGACATCTGAATATTGCTGAGACGTACCTTGCCACGCGTCTCGGCGGCCTACATCATGGGCTAGTGGATGCCATGGCCAGACGCTGACTACCCTCATGCCTCGATGTCGCCTGTTTCGACAATGCCCATGTGCCTGGATCGAACAGTTCACAGTGCCACTGCTTTCGCAGTCCTGACTATTGGCAATATTTACACCCACTATAGGTTGGGCCATTCTGCAGATGCACGGAATCATGATGAAACCAGAGGAACATCGGCGAACGTAATGGCTGGCCGAGAATTGAGGTTACATAACCCATCGTTTCGATCCTCGAACAGGTCATTGACCTTCTCATCTGGTTTCGTCCTGCTGTCCAGATTTCCTTTGTTAATCTTCTAGGTCGCCTCTCTTTCCCCGTTCCCACTCCATGCCTTCGCTCAGTCTCCGAGTAAACTGTTTCCACTTGGCCCGTGATCTCACACCCTCGTTCCACAAGGGCGCCGTTCCACACGGGCGCCGAGGCGGCTGCAACATCAGTCATCCGTGCCACACAAGCCGCTATAGATTTTCCAGGCTCGAGCCTTGGTCATGAGGCTTGTCCTCTGCATCGACACCATAAATTGTAGGGGCGACCGTATCAGCGTTGCACGTAACCTCCCGTGCACTGCTCGCCGAGAATGCTGAACCACTCCTCTCTAATTTGGAGATAGATGTACTGCGTAAACTTCACTTGGGACGCCCATAGTATTTACGTCTCGTATGTGCGCCGTGCCAGATTTGTCCCTCCCATCAATGTCGACGATCTGCACAGCTTCCGTTCTTCTCCTGGGACCTTTGAGCAAATGTGAGAAAGTAAACATGTGCACTGTAAAAGAGCGAGTTGCTTGTAAGCTTCGTGTTACGTAGGTATCCCATCTATGTTGACCATGATTTCGCCATTTGCATCTTGATGTTCCAGGGTAGCTTTGACGACGCTGGCTTCGGCGACCACATGCCATCTCCGATAAGGCCAGTTGGTATCTGTCGATAATACTCTGTGCATGAACAGCGCAGTCTTTCCTCCAGATGATAAAAACTCCGGAGAGGTGGTACTTGCACACGATCCACATGCAAGCCACCGTACTCCGTCACTCGGTGGATTACCGCACATCATGGTAAGTTGTATCGAATCCGCGATTTGGGGTTAATGTTATCACGAGATAAAAAAAAAAAAAAACAGCCCTTCCTTATCTTTCTTGGCGTTTTTCTTCGGCTCTGAGCCTCTTAACTTAGCATCACTAGCACCGAGTCCTGCTTCAAAACGAGTGGTCGATGGATGCTACACTTGTTTGACCTCTTGGCTCCGTCACCACGAGCAGGAGGTTCAGAATCCGCCATGATGTCAACTGCCCCTCCCTGCTTTGTCTCTTCACGCACTGTCCTGTTCACTGGCTCATCGTGTTCCGTTGTGCTTGTCGAGAGCGAGGACCCTTCCCGGCCGGCCTCAGTTATCTCATCTACTTTGATACGTAGTAGACCATGCGGAGGGGCTCTTCTGAGACCAATTTATTTGCACCACAGTCCTCGGGCTCTTGTTATGAGACATGTATGGTATTTTTTTCTCCTACCAACAGGCTATGTCGTACGCATTGCGACAGTTTAGTAATGGCACCAGTGCACCCGCCTGTGTCCAACGTGAGAGACAAGAGGGAGCCGATTGCCAAGTGTAGGCTTCACCGTGGGAGGCAAAGAATGTAAAGCTAGGGAGAGTAGAGAATATCACGGACTGTCGAATGAGTATGAGAACACGTCCTTGCCATCCATCCATCTGATGGCTTCTACTCTTACATTGATTACTCCTGCATTTTCAAGAGTTCAGCAAACCTGGCATCTCCTCATGCATGGGCCAGCCTGTTCGGACCAACGAGCTGTCGGCTGTATATCATGATACATGAACATGGTATGACACATACCCTGGTAGAATTTCTGTCCAGGTTTGGGTGACTCTGTGGTCGAATGGAAAGGGTCATCAACTGATGTTTTCGACGCACATACAACCTTGTTCCATCAATGTTCGCTTCTCTGTTGAACTTGCATCGTTAACCGCTCTAGAGGTTCTTTCGAACTACTTTGGTATACTCTGCGCACAAGAACAACGAACAGGAATACCACGTTCGATCAAACCCTCCAAGTAGTTGAGCATTCTCTTGTATCTTGTAGACTGATAAAAGCTACCTAAGACGAACAAACACATGAAGAAATCCAGCCGTCGTGGCAGCTGGTAACCCTGCGTGCAGCAGTGGGTGCCAGGCGATGTCACCTCACAAACAAGCCAATGTTTTCCAATTCTCGACTTCTTGATCCGAAGCTTATCGAGCCAACCGTGGCCCCGCCAGACAATGGTTTATTCTCTTTGCGTAAGTGCCGTCAAGTCGTCTGCCATGGAACGACGATGATGGAAATTATATACGCGCCGTAGATGAACAGGGGGTTATGTATGGTCATCTGGCAAATACTTTACCCCAAAGATTCCTTTGAGATGTGTACCACCTCCTAGTAAGCTTCCGACCTCAGGATAGATGAACGTGGTATCTAACTGGTACAATAATGGTTAGATAGGCCTTTTCGAATCGAAAGGCGGTGTTCATATCTCAGTTTACATACTAATGGGGGTTTCAATAACAATGGCTATGTTAGGCATAATGTTTCGTCTTCCTTTTCTTGTACTCGAGCGACAAGACGCTCCCACCATGGGCGCCTCTTATGAATTGGCGACGTTTGGGTTTGAGGTTGCACTGTTGAGGAGAGAAGCTCGTTCTCAGTGTCAAGCCAGCTCCATATCCGTTGTAGAGCGCGATAGAGAGGAGGAACACTCTGTGTTTTGGGTCAGCTCATAGATACATTGAATGGGAAAATGAATTTGGCACCCACGCTTCTGACCGGTGTTTCTACTACCTGCTCAAACCAGGCCCTTGCTACCTCCTTATGTTCAGGAATTGTGCCTGCTAATCCTAGCAAGAAGACCGGGAAAAGGGAGCCTGTGCTGTGAAATGGTTTCCAGAAGTAGGCATAACCTCGATGCAACGAGCGAGATCGTCCAGCTGTTGCATGACCATGGGATCATTATGAGGTAGCCTGATAGTATTAGCATCTAGCTGTTGAGATGCCATGGCATCCGTCTTACCTTAGTACCCTGAACTGCAAGTAAATGATGGCAGCTATCCGCCAGGCTTCCGCCGTTACGTCGGTCATATCTTTGGAAGAAGAGACGTAAAAGTCCATAGGTAAAGATCGTACCCATTTAATAGTAGATTGTCGTGATTTGGCTGATTCCCAATCGAACGGCGCTGGGCCTTCTGGTATATCGTTGTCTCTTATTTCGGTGGGTGGCTTGCTCCATTGCCTCAACTCGCCCAATTCTCGTAGGAGGTATTCTGCTGTCATTGGAATAAATGGGGACTCACGCTCCTGTTGTAGCCGCGCTGCGCAGAATGTTATCTGGCTAAAGATATGCAGAAGCTTCCGAGAAAAGCCACAGCCACCATGAATCTCATACATGTCGGCAGGGCTGCCGTATAGCAACCAACCAAACCGAGCAGCTTCTTGCTCAACGTCAAAGTTTGCAGGAGCTGGCAGAGCCATCATAGTCTGGGACAGGATAATACCACGCCCAATCATAATGCAATGGGCGTTGTGGAGGGAACTCATCTGCGCCACTTGCTCCTTCCAGAATCGGTCACCTTTATCAATGCTTTGGAGAAAATGCTCGCCGTGTCGAAAACCTTGAAGCCAGCGGGGAATGAAGGGCTTCTTGAGACGCCTTTCAGTGAGGATAATCTACGAGACCAAAGTTAACCTACTGGTCCATGTCTGGGGGCTCTGTAAAACCTACATCTTGCATAGAGAGAAGAACCGAAAGGGTAATGACTTCATCGGAGTTCTGAGAGGTTATGCTGTTGGAGTTGCTTAAAAGATAGCTGAAGCGAGCCTCAGCTTGGGCAAAGCGCTGATTGACGCGCTTGCGGATGGCGTCGGTTGGCATATAGTCATATATGTATATGCCCGCGAGGCTCTGGATGGCGGCTCTTACGCCATCATTCGAGTGCATTTTAGCAAAGTCAACTAGCCATAGGTTTGAATCCTTCAGGATGGTCCTGCCAGGACACCAGTTGAGGACATCTTTGGTAGTCTCCGTTAGATGCCATCCAAACTAATACCGGGGATTTATTTTTATGAATTCTACGGCGAGGGGATGGGGAGGGAGTCGAAGGCAGAGACAGGTTATAGAAGGATTGCGAAACAGCATTATTGGAGAATGATAGAGGGTCGGGTTTCGTTGGACTTGATGGGGTGTAACTTACAGAAATTGAAGAATCGGCGATCAATTGAGTCCATATGGGCCTGAAAGCCAAACTGAGGTGGGAGAAACTGTGGCTCTGCACCGGCACTGACCAGTTCGACAGATAGGTAGGGGTTCTCGGAGCCATCCGAGTCATTCATGTAATGCTCCCAAAAGTCAGCGGCCTGGTGAGCCGGAACAAGGACCCCTTGAGGGGCCACGGCCTGCAGATGGGCTTGCAGCTGGTGAGGACTGAGCGAGATGCTTGACCGTGCCGAGGGCGTCGACAAGTCCAATGTGATCGGAGACGCTGAGGTCAGCTGCAAAACATCCGGTATGGCCTGGGTTACCTCTGAAATGGGATTGTGTACTGCAACCGGGAGTCCGGGGCCAGGAGGCTGAATGGCGGTCAAGGCCTGAGTCGGCGAGTGGGCTACCGAGGTAGGCTGGGAGATGCTGGCGGACTTCTTGCCCCAATGGAACTTGACATAGCCGTTTACAGAGCCATCGCGGGGGCGTGGGAACCGAAGCGAGGTGAACTTGCCGAACGACTCTACGCAATCCTTGAAGGGACTGACCAGGTTCGCCTTGGCCCGGGCTTTGCGCCGGCGCTGATCCAACGGTAGTGTCGGGGTGGGGTCCGGTGAGGTGTCCGACGTCCCTGGCAAAAGACGTGGTAGCCGGGATGTTTGTGTCGCTGGGTCCGCGTGGAAGGGTGCTATTGTCCAAGTTAGCTTATCCACTTCACTGAGCATGGTATGATCTTAGGGATTCAACGACTAGGGATGGAACAGGACTAAAGAGTTTGGTAGCGAGCTAAAGGCTCGGGCGACATGAGAGTGACTGGGCTCGGGTTCTGCTCAGGGTCGTCGCCTCTTGTCTCAGCAACAACATGGCCCCAGGTGGGCTCCGAGCCTCTATGAGGGAGAGTTTGTTGCGAATCTGAAGTAGGAGCATAACGGCGCATGAAGGTCCGTAGTTTGACAGGTACACATGATAGGAGCAGAAAGGCAGGCGTAGAGATATGGGAGGGGAAAGGGAATGGAAGAAGCAGACAGTCCTCACCTAAGGGAGCGGTTTTTGAGTTGCAGTTGGCGAGTGCGACTTCATCTGAGATCTCCAAAATGTAGCCAGGTGGTGGTGGTCGGTAAAAGGCCTGGGGCTGTAGCGATAATGGCGACTCTGGCAACAATTGTGTGTTACATGAGGAAGCTCCGGCAGCGATTACCCATGGCTGGGAGGCACCACCATCGTATTTATTGCTCTTGACGCGCTTTGCTAGACTGCGACTGTAGGTTGCGGTATGTTCCATATCAACTGCTATCATCGACTGCTAATAGACTTGTGACCAGAAGGCAATGGTTGGTGAACAAGAGCAATGCAGAGTAGAACAGAGCGCAAAGGACAATTCGATGTCTTGGTACTAAAAATCGTGGAATGTCATCAGCCCCAACACCCCTTTGGCTCTTTTCCTTCACTACTTGCAAACAGAACTGGTAGAGGTAAATAGGACGTACCGTGGTTATTACAGCGTATGACAACACGGTTAACCGCGACCAAGTTGGGCCAATTTGGTCAGCCTAGAACCATTTAATTGGAGGATCGGGCTAGGGTGGAACGCAAGGCACCGATCGACAAGGGCGATCGTAGGCAGGCTGTGTCGATAATCGTGCGAAGCCGCTTATGGAAACAAAGTGATGTGCATCGGAAACAGACAAGTCAGAATGAAGTTATGGGAACAGAGCCTTGTCGGTTGAGGTGCAAGAAGGGGGTAGCAAGAGGAAGAGAAGTAGAGGGTGGAGGACAAGAGATAAAATACTGGGGGTTGAGCCAAACCAGCGGGTGCTATTTGCGTCCTGCCTGTCCATCCATCCCCACCCACCCACACATACCCTCCTGTCTCATGCCTGAAAGACACCTACTTTGTGGGAAAAAGCAAAGGGTGGTAGTGAGGGGATGGGCCTTGGGAAGGAAAAAGTAAAACTCACCGCCATCCAGCCGAGCACACAGCTGACATATGAAAAGGAAAGGACCTGAATCATGCCCAATATGAGGTCATTTATGCACCGTATCCCGAGTACGTCCTCTGTTTCTTTTTGTGTCTGCTTTTGACATCATTTTCTTTCTTCCTGATGCCACCACCTACCAGCCGCACCGTGTGCATCCTGTCCATCGTCTTTTCTTTTCCCTTTTACCACTATTGGCATCTTGCTTTTGCTAACACTAAGAATCAGCAGACCGAATTTGTTGCCTTATCTACAAAGTGTCGACGTAGGATTGAGCATGGCGTGGTATTGTACACTCTAATCCCTGTTTAATTGTCACGAACTCCAGTACCGACAGGGATTCTATTGGTTAGATAGACATCCTCAGTCACTTGGAAATTTAACATTATAAAAAATTTTAAAAATTTATTAACTTCTAAGTATTATAAATAATATTTTGCTGTTGATTTTATATAATCCTAAGTAGTATTTGCTGATATTTGATCGAAAAACTGCTAGGGTCCTTGTCGGGACTTACGCCACTGACAATTAAACAGAGATTAGAGTGTATGGCTGACCCCAACACCTACTCAGAGCAAAGGGAGAGCTTTACTCAAAGAGCGAATTGAGTTAGCTACTTTTCAGCCTTCATACAAGATTCGATGGGTTGCAGTTCCATCTGACCAGGATCAATGCCCTCGTACCATATCATTATGGAATTTGAGAGTCTGGGTGTCGGGAAGAGCTTAGGATGGCAACCTCGCTGCACCCTTAGTCATCATCTTTCAGTCGCAGATGTGAGTCGCGAATTCAGTAAGCTAGCCATATTTCGGTATCGGGATTTTCGCTTATGCACGATTGAACGTAGGCTCAAAAACAGGGCGCTGAGAATGTAAAACCCCACATTTTAGCGCTATCTGTTTACTTAAAGCACACCTTCTAACCACTGTTGTCAACATCCTTGCCAATGCTTTCGGTTTGGTAAGTCAGGGAGGGGGAGGCGGAGTTTCCGGCCCCTGTGATGCACGCCCTCCTAGTCCTCTCTCGTTCTGCGGTCCGTTCAGTAGACGTCCACCAGCACAAGCCGCCTAAGTCGCTCTTCTGCTGGTTACAGCCGTGCCTACTCTGCTCTGGGGCTCTCGATCTTCCAGAGCTCATTACAGCCTATAAATCACCCTACCTGTCCTGATGCATGACCTACACCACCTGTAAAAGCTGTCGTTTGTCCCCGCCGTTGGATTGAATAGACAGCTCGGACGGATGTCGACAAGAGGCGGCCTTTTGCTGAACTTATTGGAACTCGTTGCTGAGTAGACATGTTATGTTGCAGCACTGGTAGTAGGGCTGCGTCCGTTAGGCCTGTTGCAATGGAGGCGGATCATTATCGAGGTTGGCTTCATGCATGCTCAGCCCCTGTCATACATAACTATCAGATCGAAGAAGAGGATACAATGAATTGTGTGAGGGGTTTCGGCCTAAAAGCCAGAAAACATGTTTGTGTGCCAAAAGCCCTAGAATTTTTGCAATCCATGTCATTGTTGTGACCCAAATACCAGCTGCAAATCTCATCCGCAACAAAATTGCGGGACACAGGAGGCTGATGATAAGAACCTTGACTTCCTACCTGGCTACATGGTCAGTATGTTTTCTTTCGAGCCGGTGGTATTGAAAAATGAGACCGCCATGCCTCCTTTCCACTTTCAGAAACATGCATGGATGTTTCGTTCGCAAGGCTCGATTACACCTTCGGCAGCAGGCCGCTGCTCTGCGAGCCACAGTGGCCAGTTTTCGTTAGGCAGAAGCATGTAACACCACAAATTGCATCGCCTCCTTTCCGACGTGTCCCTGCCTTCTTGCCTTCTCTTGCCTAACTCTCAACAACATGCAATACAAACAGCTTCAAACGGTCTTTAATACATGGTCGAGCACCCACTTCCTCGATAACTGACCACGTTACTCCATTCTTTATTCGGGCATGGACACTCTCACAAGAGCACTTCATGGACGGCTCGTCAGAATGGAGCGGGGTCGTGCCGAAAGTTCCTTCTGGCGTCGGCACCTGCTAGTCTTCCATGCCTATCTATGACTACGGTGCAAACATCGAGATCCTAATGCACCCGGCGTTGCCAACGATCTTTAATACATGGTCGAGCACCTACTTCCTCGATAGTTGGCCGCGTTAATCCATTCTTTGCTTGGGCGAATGGAGAAGAGGCCATGGGTTCACATCGGAATGCTAAACATCTTCTGCTGCTAGGCTAGCTTTAGGTGCCAGGTCTTCCTACCCGCGACGACCTGGAAACCAAGTACATACTTGCTACCTATTATTTTTGCCCTCGCCCCGACAACTCCTCTCTTAGAACAGAATGCTTACATGAAGCTATCAAGGACGCATGGGCATTCTTCTAACAGCACTTCATGGACGGCTGGTCAAAGCTCAATCGAGAGAAGGATAAGTTAGACGTCGACGAGGACAGTGGCGACGAGGACATGCTACGAGGATGAGCCGGGCAGCTATGGCAGCCAGGCCGGCGCTCCGGTGGCGTCTGGTCAAGCATAAGACCACATAACACCAACTGGCTCCGATCCGACATGTCGCCGGCTCCTGGCGCCGCCGGATCTTCTCGTGGCCCGGTGTATGGCGCACAGGCCAATGCGGCTTACGACAAGATGATCCGCGAGAGCGAGGGTCCACGGAAGCTGGACGAGGAGCTGTCGGCAAAGTTTCGACTCAATAATATATCGACCGTGTCGTATGCCCTCGCTGTCAATGGAGGCGATGGCACAGAGGTTACAGAGGGCGAAGTTGAGTGAAGTGGGAAGATCAGGTGTCTGCTGATCGATCGCAACCAGATCGCAAGAGAATACAGGCGAACACGAAACTACCCGTTCTACTTGCAGGCATTTCGCCCATTCTACGATAATGTCTCCTCCAGAGAACCACCAGCCTTCCTCCATTCACTTCTCTCGGCCGTGCAGGGCAATATTAGCATGGACAACGACAGCGCCAACGTGCTGTCGCTCGGGTATTCACAACGGAGTGAGTCGTGTGGCACGGCGCAAGCGACGTGCTGGCGACGAAAGATTATGCTACAACAGGCCAGACGGCACCTATAGAGTATGCGTGCCCTATGGTGGCTACGTAGAAGAAGCGGGAGCGGGCCCTGCGTATTAGCCGCGGGCAGAAGATGGCCGATACACCGGAGGAATCGACGGCATTCGTGAGGAGTGCTGCTAGCTCCACGTAGCGATTGAGGCGAGCTAGGTGCCGTACTGCCTGGAGCAGGTCGTGTCCTCAATACCTTCAGGCTGCTGCCCTGAAACGGAACATTTGACACCGTACGACGCAGGATCTTCCAGCTGATACGCTTCTTGGGCCACGGATGTGAGTCATACACTCACATGCTCAGGTCCATCCCCATCGATGTTTTGCCTACGATTTCCAGCGCCTACGCGCGCCTTTTTCAAGCTCGCTCTCGCTGAGAGGAAGAACCGGTACACGAAGGGCTACGTATTGACATTAATCCCTCGTTGTTGTCTAGCTTTTTGGACATATGGGCACGCCTCCTATATAAAACACATATGTGGAATACTCGATCCACCTAATAAAGTGTTGCCCTTGTACTCCATATGGCATAGTCCTCGAGAGTCGCCATAATCGATCGTCTCAGGCGCCACATCTTCTCAAGGTTCGAACGACACCTGCCAAAGCGCGTACTCGAGCCGCTCAACACAATCGACTGCCTCCGAACGCGAGGATGGCGTTACATAGATCCCCGTACTGGATCTAGATCGCCTGGGCATGCTCGACGTGTCGAAATGGCCACGGCCTGGCGAATCAGGCCGACTGTTGCTCCTGGATATAGCCGAGCTCGGGAACCACTACGGCGAGCATATCGCCTCGAGCCGTGAAGGTGAGTTGCTGCTGGCCAAGATGGGCCACGAAGCCTTCTTACGCTCCCAAGGCGTGGCCCAGCTCGTGAGGGTACTGTTCGAGGACCTTTGGGTGCCGCAGGCACGGGCGTTCGTAACCCGTTGACACCTGCGCAAGGTCGGACCAATGGACGAGGCGGACCTACCCATCTCCCGAGGGCGATCGAGGCATGCGATGCGACTGTTGGAGAATGGGACTAATCTAAGGACGCCTCCGCCTGGATGTCGTTAGAATTGTTGATGGAGGGACTGTCGGCAGTTTCGCCTAGTCTCGGCAAAGAATTCTTGAACATCCATACACGGTACGACTGCGTTGTAGACATGATCCGTGTGGCTAGTGGGAACAGCTGGGAATCGCTGACACCAAAGGGTTCGACTTGGCCGCATATGCTGTATGTGGCACCGAGCAGATGGCATGAAACTTCAAGCACAACCAGCGTGAGTGAACAGAACTGGGCGAGTCTACTCCCAAACCCATCAACCTTCCTTCTATGCCCATTAATCTTGTTGCAGAGGGCCCGGCTTCGTTGTCATCGTCATTACTCTAAACCCCTACGCTCATTAAGCCCGATAAAAACACTAGGCGGCTTCGAGGAGCCCGGCTAGAACGAGAAACCCTTTGGTTTTGCAAAACTTTTTTATCCAGCCCTTCCAAACAAGGAATGCGCCTCTAATCCAGCCGCACAATCCATACCTGAAATGTCAACCCCGGAAGGGGAGATGTCGTTACAGGTTAATTATTGTCCGCTCAAACATGTTAGTATTCCCAACTAGGAAAACCAATCTACTGGTCTCTAGGATTACCGTATTGAGTGCCTACAGGCCGCGACGAATATCAGAATAAAGCCTGCGACCAATTTGCAAGCACTACTGACATAACCTGCAGCTACGACTTGCGGGTTATGTTAGAACATTGTCTTCTATGGACGGGGATCAGACAATTTCGTCTCTTGTGAGAGTTTCTACACCTCGCGCTTTATCAGTTTGGCTACAGATGATAGATTGCCATGGCAAGTCGACCTAACAGCCTTTTGAAGATTTTCACGTCCTGGCAATACGTCAAAACCTCAACCACCCTATGTTTCAATGACATGCATCTTCAATTAAGGTTCAATTAAGGTGCAGAAATCCAGGAACTTCATTCTTGATGCAATCAGCTTGTATAGGCTAGATCCTCTTCAAGGATGAGACCTATTAAGAATGTTCTCGAAAGCAATCACCTTTGGCAAGTAATCTCATCCACACACACACTCACGTGCGTCATACAAAACACGTATGTATGAGGCCTTTAGCAGAGCCTGGGTCTTCACTGCCTACGCTGGGCTTGTCGACAGTTCGAAAAGAATCGATGGACATATTACAAGACCAGAGGAGCCGCAAACGATTTCTCGAACTCTTAGCATGCAGTTGTTTATTACGGAACCGTTCGAGCTGTCTTAGAGCCTGAGCCCGAGCCAGAAATATGTATTGTTGCATTGCCCTGTCCTGTTCCTTGCCGATTCATGAATCGGCACCTGCGCCGCGCCTACACAGGATATCTTCCACCATTTTTTAGCAACTCGAGTCAACAACGAGCCTGAGATGCTTACTCCCCAGCAGCTCATCTACGCCGAGGATGTCGACTCGATAAAGAACCCAAGGTTGAGACAGTGCTGTCTAGGCCCCCTGGCCTACACATACACCATCATTGGGCATGTTGAGCCAGTGACCGAGACTGAGCTGGAGCCGATTCTATCCAATCTAGGTTCACCAAGAATATTGAGTCCGTGGCTGAGCCCTAGCCGTTACCCACTATTTCTCAATGCCCGTTCATTGTATCGGGATGTCGTGCCTATCTTGGAGTTAATTGTGCTGCCGCTGATCCTAGCACTTTCGACAATCGCTGCCATATATGTCGAGTCTTTTTCCGAACCTGATTTGGTTACTCCGAAATTGGCCCTCTACTTCGTCCGCAGCTGAGCAAATTGACGGGGCTTGCAAAAAGCAGCCAACCCTGGAACTCACAACTATCGCGACAATGCCGTCGAGCAAATTTATCTGCCGGAGCAGAACCCAAGGCAATGTCGTTGGCCAACTCCACAACATCATTGGGGTCATTGATCCTGTGGCCGTGCCATCGCTTGTACCATTGACCTTGTCGGCTATTATGGGACAGTTATAAAACTAACAGAGCTCTAAGCAAGACCACAGCTTTGCGCCGAATAATTCGACACGCTTCCAGTTCAGCCTCGAAGCCTTTGAAGGGAGGCCTTCACTTTGCCTGGAGATATAGATGCCTGGTTCCTGGGACCATATTCGCTTCATTGCTGCGGACGAGACCGAGCGGTCATTCGAATCCTGTCAGCAGTTGAGGCGTTGAAGCATATATTAATCGACACCGATGCTCGTGTTAAGCGCGAATAAGCTACACCCCGTGACATATCATGGTGCTCACATTTCTTTGAATACTGATGCGAGACGTCGAACAAGGAATTAACAACCCCGGACCAATGAAGAGGTTTAATCATCAAAGGGACGATGGAAGATGAACTTTCGAATGAGCACGAGGCATCCGCCATCTGTGGAAAGGACGTAAAACAGGTCGGTATAATAGCAACCCTGCAGATACCCCTTTCTTTGTTTACACAGTGTCAATAATGTTGTGAATTCACGCTTACTAACCGGATTAAAGGTCGGCGCGAATATCCATGTGTGTTTATGTCACCAGCGCAACAGGTCTGGTTTGAGCTGGATCCTTGATGGTAAAAATTAACTTATCACTTGCTACAGAGGTGGTTGTCTTTCCATATTGGCAAGTATTGACGGGATATGTTCACCTTCGTTAATCATGCGGGTCGTCCCCATAGGCCTAAAAGGTTGAAGTTGAATAAGGAAGATGAGGATAAACTCGCCGCATATGTTAAATCCATTGAGCAAGCTGGCTTTGGCATCCCGTATAACACAATTCGGCGCCTGAATGTTGAAAATGCCATTTCTGGATTCTCTGACAACTGGTTCTCGAATTTCCGCCACCGACACAAACTCAAACGCCCTACAGGCCGCAGTGATACCGAGGAGGCGGCCAGGCGTCTCGAAGCTATGACTGCTTCAATGGACGTCCACAAATCAGAATTCTGGAAAGTGGACAAGTTTGGATTCGGTTATGCTCGTGAAATTGATGGGGCGATAAGCATTGAGATGGGACAAGTTGAAGGTCGCGGAACCTCTGACTCCACGGATCATGCATTGACCTTCATTGTCGCAGATAGTGCTGCTGGGGATTCAGCAGCCCCTCAGATTACCTCTCGGTTCTGGCAAACCAAGGCTCTCACTTTCAAGGAGGATAATGTTTGTTTCACTCGATTCGGCGACAATCCCGGGTTGGATTGGGCTATCCATTTCAATGAAGCATCCTGGAAATTGTCGGCTAGAGCTAGGAGTACAGGTATGACGTTTGAGAAGTGGTTTGGCTGCACCTCAAGGCTAGAGGATCTCGAAACAGGAGACAAATTACCGGAACCACCAGTCACGTCACAGCGACACTCACGAATCCATCGAATTTTGATTACCCCGGATTTTCCTGAAACAATGGCCTTGGATGTCGTGCAGTATTTCAGTAAATTTGATATCGATATCGCATACTGTCCATCGCATATAGTACTTCCGTGGCCCATCCCAGTCATTCAAAGCCGACGGCATCTGTTCCCACTAGATGAACACAAAGACAAGCGACCTTCTTCAGTGACATCTCCGATCCTTTTACGCTACGATTTCATGAAGAAGCTTCAAGGGCACTTAGCAAGCGTATTTTTGTGCAGTATCCCCAAGCTACTTTGTTGACAGGGCAACTGAATTCTCCTTTCTTTGGCGAGTCTTGGGAATCTCCTCAACCTATCGCATATGTCTCCCAATTTCGTCGTGGATACGACCCTGTCCGGGATACGTTGTCAAATCAGCCAATAAACATTGCTGAGTCTGCCAATGTGTCCGTGGAATATGAACTTTATTTGGACAGGCTGGATGTGTTCAAAAGTCTCTCCACGGCCGTGCAAGAGATCGTGGATCGGTTCATCAGGGATCACTTCACCATGGACACTCTCCCGCTAGAACAAGAGCCTGCCTGGGACTTCTTAATCGGTTACAAAAGATTCTGTGAGGAGGCTCTGGGAACACAATATCGTACAGAGTTTCATCCATACTTTCACGCGGCTCCTTCGACAAACTTGCAAGTTGACGAGTGCGATGTCATATCTGCACAGTATACAACTGCGTCACATGCCAGCCTCTTGTATGTATTCAAAACACTCTCCACGGCCGTGAGAGATATCGTGGTTGGGTTCACCATGAGCAAGTCTATCTCCCCACTAAAACAAGAGCTTGCCCGGGACTTCTTGATCGGTTATGAGAGATTCTGTTACAACGCTTATCGAGCTCATCCATACTCTTACATGACTCCTTCGACAAACTTGCAAGTTGACGATTTCGATGACATACTTGCAAACTACACGGCTCCGCCACATGACGGCCTGTTACACCACAAGCGCATACCAATATCAAGGGAAGCACAAAAGGAAGCACTACTCATTGGCCAATTGATGTTCAGAGACTCTGATCGTGAAATGATCTGTGATGGAATATACAAGCTACCGTGGGTCTCACGAGCTGCAAGAAACTTAGACAGACTTATTGAGGAATTAGGCGAAATGGGTTGGCTTGCGTTAAACTACTATGATGTCCAGCGGGATGTAATCGAGATGTTTCCCGGCTCCAAACCAATGAGGGCCTCCCAAGGTGAGATCATTGTTTTGGAGCCCACAACAAAGGTACAATGCATCATCACGTTGGGCAGCCTAGACTTAGAGATAGAGCTGGACTGGCCGGACGGTGAGACGAACGACATTTTGATGCTTGACGGGGAGGTGGCCTTCACAACCACCAAACCAGTCCAGTTCTTGGCAGTATTGTTCCATATTGCTGCTAGCTGATCGGTCATCTCCTCCTTCGTTGTACTGTTTCATTGGCCAAAACCTGGGAAAGGGGATGCTACCATCTGTAGCAGATTAGTTGTGGCTATCAGAATGTTTGGCAAGAGCATTACCCATCATGTTTGGTCTTTTAGTTCCTTCGCTAGTTCCTTCCATAACTTTATCGAAACGGCTTCCAGAATCTGTAGCAGGTCAGATGTGGTTGTGAGAAATGTTAAGTAGATAGTATCACTGGTAATGTTTGCCCCTGCTCCCGCGCTTGGCTGGGTCCCACCAGCGGGCTTAGTTTCTTGAGACTGTTCCGCCATGATAATATAAGTGCAAGGAGGTACAGACGATGGAGGTGGCGGACACAAAGAGAGTTCCTGCGCAAAGTGAGCTTGGCGATCACCCAGTCAAATGGCTTCAAAGTTTGAGAAAGGATAGGGCTGATATCGAACAATGACAATACGAAGCTTGGGCTTTTCAATGCACAAAGTCAATTGAGAATAGCGAGAAAGTAGTAGCTTTATACCCATGCTTCACATAACTCCAAGGGGCCGACTTCCCCAATCCAGGTGAACATCGGATGCCATGCCGTTTCTTCCAACATCAGGAATACCCGGAAGTGAATCGTCATATCTCTAGTGATGCAAGCTAGTGCGTGTGGGATCGCTACTTCGACAGGGTCGCAGCTGGTCGCATGTGCCCGGACCAACGTAGGCCAAGCTGATAGTTGTTCTATATCTATAACATGCAGCTCAGCTAGCAGCCATACAGAAACATATTGACAATGCATGCACAGTTTGGCAACTGCGTATTTGCGAGTGAAACCCGACAGGGGTGATGGACAAGTAGTACGCTTCCACCTTCTTCCGATTGTACGCTGAGCAACTTCATGAATTTCCATTTGTATGCCTGCGCGGCCTATTTGCAAGGATTCAAGAACCGGGGCATCAGCCCTGTTGATATGCAAGTTTTACAGTGTGTGTGTAACTTTGGAGCTAGATGCCATGGAAAATGTATATCGTCACCGCCCACACGCCCCTTTCAGGTACTGCACGCAGGAGAGGATTATAAGATTCTCATATGAACATAGGTAATGGTGTGTAGAATATTGGCAGGGTATAGCCCCTGTATGGGATGGGCCCACCTCTGACCCAGACGTCTGACCCAGACGTCTGACCCAGAATTCTCACCCAGAATTCTCACCCAGAATTCTCACCCAGAATTCTCACCCAGAATTCTCACCCAGAATTCTCACCCAGAATTCTCACCCAGAATTCTCACCCAGAATTCTCACCCAGAATTCTCACCCAGAATTCTCACCCAGAATTCTCACCCAGAATTCTCACCCAGAATTCTCTCTATGGCTGAAGGAACTCGCATGGCCCTATATGGCCTCGACATCAATGATGCAAAATACGATACTATGCTCAAGGCCAGTCGTTATTTCCGCAAAAAATTGCGCAAACCAATAACCGACCTCGCAACGTCGTTGGAGAGCCTTTCGACTCCGACTTTCAAAAAGTATCCAAAGGGTTTTACGATAATGTTGCTGGTTATTTTGGGACCAGTCACGACAAGGCTCAAAAACCAAACCCCGCCTGTCAACCAATGTTGGAAGCGCTCGTCAAAGAAGGCTTTACATTAGAAAGTGTTGGGCATTTTATTGCCATGAGTATACTAATGACCGAGCTCAGGACTAATAGTGTCATTTCATTAAGGTTTTCTGACATTTTCCCTGACATTTTCAAAAAATGATCGGGCAAGTCGTCATTCCCAAGGCGACGCTGAAATACATAGTTCTTGAGATTAAAACGATGTGTTCATCTGAAGAAACGGAAACCGAGCTCACAAAAATCATTGCCCTTCTTGGCTCTTCAGGAGCCCAAGCGTCAACAACCGAGAGCGAAACTGCTGCCGAGCCTGAAGCTCCTCCGTCTCCGGAACGTGAGACGGAAACCATGAGTTTTGTCAGTATGACTCATCAAAAGGCAATAGATCTTCTTCGTAAGTTATTTCGGCAAGCTCCTATAACTCTGTCTTACCCTTCGATAGGTAAATCGCTTAGGTTAGCCATGGCAAAGATCCCTTCACCAGAAGGTCGCCACTTGTGGGGTCTTCATATCAACGCGCTGATAGCTCAATACATGTATTCAATTTACGATAACAGTTGTGAGTCCATGATTGTCTCTAGCCAATATGCTTCACACGTAATTCTGATTCTTGCAAGGGCCTGTACCCGACTTATCATCCTACACCTCGTATACCCAAGCACTTATAGTTCCCTAGAGGAAATACTCTCAGATGCAGAGATAATTCTCTCTGGCATGAAGATTACCGACATGTGGTGTGACGAGAGAGCTGTTCAGAGCTTGACTACTGCAACAGCCTCTCTATATTGCCCTGTAGATGGCTTCTCCGATTTCAGGATGGTAATCAGAGTGAACAGCTCAAGTGTCGACCTATTCTTGGACGCCTTGCGAAAGGGTTGGACGTGGCAACGTCTACTTGGGGAACAGCTCTATTCCGCCTTTGACCTTAGTCAAGGGAAGCACCGGGTTAATCTTCTTACAGGTGAAGGGCTGTTCGTACTAGACATACAGAACAACATTCATTTGCTCGACTTGCCATTGGTTTATCAGAAGGCTGTGAATATTTGGTTTCGGGCATATGCACCTCTCAGCTAGAGCAGTTCGCGTCGAGCTGGCTTTCCTCCTCTAACAATACATGAGCGTCTGTTACCATGACTGTCATCAATGGCGGAACGGTGATCTCCCCGCTAGCCTCTTGCTTTACAGCTTTCTTTCCTGCCGCACCAATCCAAACAGAACCACCTTTATTAACTTGCCATGTGAGCTTCTGGGTATAAGGTACAGCAGGAAACTGTTTGACGTCGTAATGTGTAAGCTTTTTACCGTTTACCACAACTTGGGTCGAAGCCTCGCCATCCTAATTCTCTAATCAGTGAAATGAAATTCGAAAGTGTCAAAGTCTGAAGAATCTCACGTCTGGCATTAGTGGAGGAAGAGGTCTCCTCAATCAATCTTTGCGCTATGAGCTTGAGGCTTCAAAATGAGGGGTCTTCGAAGGGTTCCGGGCAGGCTTGACAAAAGGTGCGACTGGGCGTGTTGCTGGTAATGTAGCCAAATTGAGACCCAGAGATGTAGAGAGAAACTAAGACCGGAGCGTCGGGTGATAGATACTGTGGAAAGAAAGAAGATGAAGAAGTGGTGTTATTAGGCATGGACGATTTGAAATATGGGATAAGGCTGCCATTTCATGAGGCACGTGTTCTCTTGACGATTGGAGACGGTTACAGGCTTGCCCTAGGAGGTAGGCGGTGACGTTAATTTGCTCACGAGATAAATGGCAGAATTCCATGACAAACCAAGCGGGTCTTTTTTTGGTTGTGGTGGGAGGGCGGGGTACTTAGATGTATGTGATCACCCCTACAGATTATAGCCACAGTAATCCTCCTAGATGTACTGTCGCATCCCGTATGAACTACCGTAGATAAATCTCTACATCTTTGACCTGGGAAATATCAATGGGGACATAAAGTATTCCAGGTACTCCGACGTCAAGGATTTACATCTCTTTGAGATATCAAATCTGTACTCTCGCGAAGAGTCAGTGAACCGGCTTGTAACGCGATTGGTAGATAACACAAGCCTCTGTTCCAGTGTGAAGCGTCTCGGAATATGGGAGGAGGGTTTCCCGTGATGCTGGATGCCAGCCGGCCAAGACAAGTGGACGGATGGGGTTTATAGGTTGTGTTTGCCATACAGTCATGTCTTGAGGCGCCGATGGATTGTGCTTCATGAGTGTTTGTGCATTAGCGTCTATCACAGGAAAATGTTCTAGGTACTAGCTCGAAGCTGGTCGTCTTGTCAGGGGCCATAAGTAATTACAGTGGGGACACAAAAGTTCCGTGCCACAGGACTGTTGCTAGCAAAACGCGATTTATATACTTAAAATAGGTAAAAATATAAGAGTTAATATATATACTAGGTAGATAGTAATAAACTTAGTTAATATTTATTTTAGATTTTTAAAATAGTATTTTACTAGTTTGTTAGGGTAGAAAATCTTCGACCTACTTACTCTAGCGTAACGTAAGTAAATCACAAAGACAAAGATCAAATATGTTACGACCCGTGCTGACACGATGCCTGAAACACGTCGGAACGGACTAATCTAGATCCGCAGGATGACTAAGTACGACTACGTATCGCAACCACCTCAGCGATGCGGACGGTGCGGCAGTCTCTACCACGGACAACCATGTGTAGAAGTCTACCAAGTCAAGGATAACCAACCGGTAAACACGTCACATGGCACGACGAAGTGCGGACTCAGGAAGGTGTCGCGAGACACGACGGGCAAGAGCCAGTGAGAAGGAAGAGCGCTGTGGCGCGCCGCGCGACAGAGCGCCGGAGCGCAGTAGGGCTGAGCGCTCTGGGCCGCCTTGCATAAGGATACGTGAAATTACGAGTATATAGATGGGAGTCTTCTCCCGGTTACTAGCTAGAAGACTACCAGCTATCAATAACATACAGTCGCCGAGCTACCTTTTCGATTGAGTTCCTCGAAAGAGTAACTCACCCTGACTAGTGACAAGACGTATATTGCTTCAAGTTAAAGTGAGCACCGTTTACTTGTCTGACAATAAAACACGATCTTACCTACCCTATACCTATCTTGTGGTATAGAACAACCCTCCGATCGTCACAAAATAGTTTACGGTAAAATTAAAGGTTAGAATTAAAGGTGTAAAAGTTGTTGTCTCCCTTCCTGAAGGTATAGCTATAGCAATCCTTATATAAAGATCAAATAATCTTTAGGTAAGTTTGCCTTTAGGGTAGCTAAAAAAAAGAAGAAAACTACATACAAGTCCTAGTTCCTTTATCCTAAGTATTTTAGCTCTAATATACTAAATATATTTAAATTTTAAATATATAAATTTTCTATATAAATATATATTTATAATATATATTTACTTTTAAATAGAAGGCTAATATAAAATATAAATTTCTATAATATTTTTTTTATAGAAATTTATAATATATACTTCTATATATATATATATTATATTAGAGCTGAAGTGTTTAGAATAAGGGAATTAAGGCTTATATATAATTTTCTTCTTTTTAGCTACCCTGGAGGTAAACCTACCTTAAGATCATTCGATCTTTATATAAGGTCTACTATAACCGTACTTTCAGAACAGAAAATTAATAACCTTTTACCTTTAACTTTGACTCTTTATTTATCGCGAATGATTCGATCTTTATCCTGCACTTTACTTACGCTATACCTGAAGTGGATAGGTTGAAGATTTTCCACTCTAATAAAATATATAATATTTCTTAGAATTTTTATTATATATATAAAAGAAATATTTATTACGAGGGTTTCTAGCGCTGCGGGCATCGCCCTATAGGCCCTAGGTCCTCCTAGCTATATAGTGGTGCGAGAGGCAATATCCCGCAGTTGCTAGATATTAATAGGTCTTTTTAGCCTCATAGCTAAGGACCTTGTTTAGATTAGGCACCTCTCCCTTTTCCTCGTAACAATATTAATTCCTTAAAGATAATTATAATATCCACAGTGCGTATTTTACTTATAGTGGGTTATATATTATCCTAGTCAGCTATTTAGGTTTTTAAAAATTCTTACTCGTTTTAATAAAAAATTAAAAATTTATAAAAGTATTTATATAATAGATTATCCATTTTCTTCTATATTATAGTATTGTTTTCGATTTTAGTATATTTATATTATATTAATACTTACGTTAAATATAAAGTGTTTTGCTAGCAACAGCCCTGTGGCATGGGACTTTTGCGCTCCACACTACTGACCAGGCTATATTGACGTGGGGTCGCGCAGTCGACGATCTGCTGTCGAGGTGGATTAGACCATGCGGTGGATCTTTGCCGTTCTAGTCGCCTGCTGATTTGCGATCGTATTAACTTACCGTAATCGCTCGCTTTGCGCCAGATATAATAGCCTTCCACGTTCCCTTTGAGGTCATGCCGATACAGTCACCCAACGTTGAGAACCAAGACGTAAATCGTCTTACATGCCGAGGCATTTCATGCAAATGCCACATATCCATGCAACAAAGGACATTACAGGGCGTATTGGCCTCATGGGAACAGTCCTGCAGCAAGCCCGACCAACCACACCCGATGGGTAAAACGACACCACCAACTTCGGCTTCCCAGGTATTCGCGCGTGGCTTCATACAAAGAGAGTTCGATGATGAATGGAGCCGGGCGGCCTTGTATTCCTTGGTGTCGGACGAGGATAAAGAAACATTTTCTGATGGCATGGTATGTACCACTGCCACTGCCACCAGAGAGCATCGGTGTTTGCCACCACGGGACCCCCAGATGACTGCCTCTTGTGCGTGGGAGGCGTATGTGCCTTCATGAGTTTCAAATGGGATGAAAGAAGGCCCACAATGATTCACATCTACAGGGTATCCGAATCCTGACGATTGCCATTCTGACCCCAGCTTCATCTTATCAATGCTTACCGGCTTCAATCTTTTGGTAACTTCAGGGCAGCCAAGGTGTGTGTCGCGGAAGACTCCTGGACGAGCCCATTTTGGCGTAGCTTGTCAGCTAAGCGACCAAAGCACAACCCCTGCGAAAGTTCTGAGGGACTGGGTCTTGAGGTCGGCCCTGGGGAGGGGGAGACGCCATCAGGACGACCGGTAATAACCAAATCTTATGGAGGGTGGTCTTGATGTGGTATGGGTTATGATCCGTCTCTCGGAGATAGCTATGGCTTAGCAATGCATCATACATATGCACCCCCACCGTCCCCTTGGTCGCTGCGTTGCATATAATGGTCCTTTCTGCCTCTTCTTGATATCTCTAGCCTACACTCGATTCGCCCCATTCGAACCAATACCCAATCGCTTAAATCCTCCCTATCAGTCAAAATGGGCTCGTATATCCTTGTGCCTATCATTCTAGCAGTGGTTGTCGTTATTCCTAGCCTCGGTGTGTTTGCTGGCTTCAAAATATCTAAGTGGCGGCAGTCAAAATTGGCACCCGATAGGGAAAGAGGTATGAACCTCCGCTGTTGGTGGAATAAAAACATGCTGACAGGTTGTTGACAGACACCAACGTTGCAGTATCATCCCTTGCTGCGAGCAGGTTCAATGTTCCGGTGCGTCCGGAACCAGGAACCTCGACAGCAAAACCGGCGGCAAGCAGCCCATTGTGGCAACCCACCGGTCAAGTCAACCATGCTGGTTCAGCTAGCCGTCTCCAGACCATACAGAACTGGCTACAGAGTGTCGTAAGTCGTCTGCCGACACGAAACTTCAACTCGCTTCCTGCCAATGCGGACAATGGTCCCAAGAGCTTCATGGATTGTTGAAAAAGTTTACGGTGGTGGTTGCAATCAGTGAGCGAAAGGGCATTAGGATGTTGAAATAGCTACCTTATCTACTTTTCCATTGTATTTACTCTATCTTGATATTCCCTTCGCAATGAATGTGCTGCCAGGGCTAAAGGCTCTTTCCTCGGCCTGGCCTTGTCTAGTTGTAGCTGGTAACTACGTCAATTGTCACTTGTGGCGAGCAAATGTGAGTTTGGGTGAGCGTGTATCGACCGGGAATTTCTGAGCTCGCGTCCAGACTTACTTTAGACATAAATCGCGAGTTAAGCCATAGGCCGGGATGCATCTCGGCCTCTGAGGCAACCTCTTTGTAAAGGAAACTAGTGAACGCTGCCGACATTGTGACACCGACCGGAGAGATCCGCAACGACATCAGGAGTGTCGGGTCGCAACTCTGATAGCTGACGCAATCCTAGGGGTCGATATCGGCGCAGGTTCGCCTCTGCTTGGCGGCATCGCCCTCGTAATAGAGACTGCCGTGTCAGAAGCACTCGCGCAGCTACAGAGCCGGAATATATGCGTTTCTGTATGGACAGCAAGATTCGGCCTCGTTACAGTTTTACAGCGGACGTGGCATTGGCGGATGCGAGTTGACGCCCATTGGTTAGTGTTTGTTAACAACGGAAAGCTACTCGCCATCTCAATGACGGGGCGTCTTGAACGGCGAGCCCCTGAATCGAAAGATGCTGGGCGAGCCTGACTGCTGGTCTGCGGGTTCTTGGTCGCCGAGAGAGCCAAGGACTGAAGGTATGCCATGAATAGTGTCGCCCGGGAGCGGTAGTGCAGGTATTTGCAAGCGGAATAACCACGCCATTCCTGTTTCATGACGTTCGACTGACTGCAAGACACAGCTGACTCCTCTCACTTGAGTTATCATCTCTCTGTGCTCTCTCCTCTAGCGTGCCACAACAGCGCTAGACGTATTGGGCGCAGTCTTCAGGTTACCAATAGGATGACCTCCGGTTGTCTGGCTTATGTGTGTGGATACCGGCAAGCTGGGAAAAGTTAACGTGGGGGTTGAGTATACAGGGCTCCCGAGAACAAGCATGTCCAAAACCAATAACAGCACGGTCATAGATGATATCCGACCACGCAGAGACGAAATTTTGCAAGGATCCTGGGTATATAAGAGGGCTACTTTCGCAGGTCTGACCAAGAAGCAGTTCTTTCCACAAATATTTCTACCTGCTTTCATTGTTCAAAATACCCGTTTTCTCGACAACCAACGACTTACAATGGCCCGAGGCCCCTACGACACAACAGGTGTGATCAAGCCTAACAATCCAAAGCCCCCGGCCTGGCAAATAAAACCTTACTTGCTCGCCTATATATAGGGCTGTTGGTACGTTGGACCGTCGCCAAATTGCACGCCTAGACTGACCAACATGCTGGCGCAGCAAGATAAGATGAGCAGCTGATAGACTAGACGTCGAAGGCCTCTGATGGGAAACTCACTACTCCGGCGAGGGACTGGGTCCATTTTGTAATATAGTGGGAATAGAATATATGTTTAGATTGGCGGTACATGCCCTCTTGCCGTGCCGTTTCCTTTGCTTCTCGTAGAACTCGTCCAAGCTTCGAAGTCATATCCCACCTTAGGTTGTCTCGGAAGCAGTATGTATCGCTTCAAGCAGCCAAATATGATACGATGCCGGGAGCGGTGTGTCCATCTGGTCTTACGCAAACCCGTAAGCACGAAAGGTTTGTGTTTGTGTTAAGATTATTGATGTGATCCGTGAAGCTTTGACACAACGGGTCGTCGCGAGGCATTGGCTCCTGCCTGCCGAAGTCAGCTGACGCTCGAGGATTTTGACTATGGTATGTGCCACAAGTCTAGACCCTTGATGGTGTAAGTCACTCAATGTTGAAGCTAGAAGAAGCGCTGCCATTAGGCTGCCGTGGGTTACCGTCACCGTCTGTTTCCTTGAGCTACCGCCCGCCGGGAGGTCCCTGTGTCGTCTAAGACAGCTATCTTTTACCACAATCCACCAGGATGAAGACACAAACCAGGAGATCAGATTTGAGCCATACCTACCACGGTCTCGCACCACAATCTATCCCGGTCTCCTTATCAAGCAGCTCTTCTTACAAGACTGGGCCTAATCAGGCGTACTGAAGTAAGTGCTCAGCCTTATCTGTAGTTCAACGACTCGTCTCGTGATGCAGGCTCTGCGTACCTCTCATGAACCAGCCTTAAAAGTCTATCCTGAGTAAACTCCACAGGTAGATGGATTGGCGATGATAAACACCAATAAGGACAATCTGCGCTTGATTGTGCACGGACTCATAGAAACCGGGGACCAGAAGCGCTTCGCCAACGTCCTCCTGCTGTGGCAGGATGCAGTATGATGCGACCTCCTCCGTACCTGTGCACGGTAGTGGTCAGGCCGGAAACCGGGAAGGTTGTCGTCTCTCGGAACTGGCATTGAGCAAAGCGTGCCAGTCCGGCGTCAAGTGGCGAGTCGTCATGACAGACGTGATGCTTAGGGTCATGAGAAGCGACCGTAGACAGGCACCATCGCCGTGATTATATCGCGGAGGAAAGCGTAAGCGCAGAAGGCGGCTCCGCTCATGGTGCCGCCGAGAATCTCCCACATGCTAGAAGTGCGACATCAAGTGCGGTCGTCGCTGCTAGTTTCCGTGACGATCGCTTGGTGTTGCGTTGGCCTGCTGGTGGTCAAGGGGCGCCGGAGACATCCCTCTTAGATCGAGAGTTGCGATGCTGTTGAACGACTGAATAATTTGCGATATTGGGGCTCCATGTCGCTAATAACGGTTCTAGCTCGGCGAAGAAGTGCCCTTAAACAAATACTATGAGTGGTAGCAATCGGATACTCGTTGACCTCTGCCGCCAGCTGGATAATCCATCATTCATGCATCCTGGTCTGGGGCTGGATGCGATGGTCCAGAAAAGTTGCTATATCGCAGAAAACCCCAGAAATGCCACTTACAACATCCGGGAGGCTATCATTGTGTTCGAATCGTTCGCTGACATCGCGTGCAACATACCAGCCAAGATTTTAGCGTCGAGGTCATTTGGAGCACCATATCATCCTGACCCGCCCCCAAGCGGTTTCTGGGATATAGGGCTGAATCCCCACACGACAGGTGTTGGCATGATCAGCGTGGACGAACGCTTACCAATTATACATTGTTTGAGCCCTCGCTGAACACTTTCATGATTAAAACCGCCGACATCACCACCAGATAGCTCTGCGCTAGTGATTCGATTGATGCATTACTTATTTTCTTCAGCTGTCTTAGCTGGGACAATCAGGGTGCCATACTTTCTTGACTACGCCGGGACTCTGGGTGTGGCCATGGGATGGCTTGAAATAAATCTAGTCAAGCATGGCATGACGGCGGCGAGGACGATAATGGTTCGTGTAATCGTGGCTTCTAACAAGTTTTAAGCTGAAGCATCTAGCCCTTCTTGCCGAAGGTGTGACCTTGGTATTTACAAGCGGTCCCGAGGCACTAATCCCTGCCGACCGCTATGTGTGCGATAGAAAGATATTTCTTTCGAACTGACAGGTGCCAGAAGGCCAAGATTCGCCCTAAGTGAACAACGAAGGGGTTAATTCTTTGACCCCAGGAGAATATGTCCATCAAGAGACAACGGTTGAATAGCAATGAGGCACATCATGATTGGGGACTTACGAGGGAAGAGATCGACAGCGCCGCGGACGAGTGGTTCCTGATTTATCACCTGCGTAGCATCAACGAGAACAGCGGCAGGGCACTGATACCTGTTCCCTTTGACTCTGGCTTACACCTCCGCCCGGTGTGCGGCTCGACGGAAGTCATGCGGCCAACTGCCCCAGATGAATCACTTTGCGAGATGCCAGCCATGAGCAGCAGGGCCAATCGTCCAAACAGATGTGTCTCGAAGATGTATCAACAGACTGAGAGAGATGTGGTGTGGGACCAACGCGAAGGCGAGAATTGGGGAGACGGATCTCACGCCGTGTGCCGAATTGACTTCAGCGCTCTAACTGGTTATCTGACACAAGAGCCACAACTCTCGACGTGAATCGGGTTAAAGAAAGCCAACTAGCTTGGCATCGGGATTCTTCAAGCATTTGATGACCTTGCTGAGTCAACGCATCGCTTCATAATTTTGCCTACGTTGGGTGTGTTGTTAAAGTTTGACTCTCGCTCTTTTTGACACCCAAGTTCCAATTAGTGAACATCTCTTTCTCTTGCCTTTCAGTCCATATCTGATTCGCAAACAGATTTTCGTGATTGAAGATCAATCGACACCCGAACGACACCCGAAAGACTTTCTTGGAGCCAAACCGGACCTGGCAAGCGATAGGCGACGATAGTATGTCATGGTAAAATTGATATATAGCCTGATTCTTATCCCAATTAGCCAGATGCCGTGGCGAATAGCAGGCTTGAATCCCGGCTGCATCATGTCCTTAGGCCTAAGATGATGTGCACGGGGCGGCCTGTACCACGGTATCGTCAGGGACCGATTGGGAGGAGCATATACCACTTCTACAAAGGGGCCGCCCATATGGCCATGAATGCGACGAGAAAGCTCGGCTAGGTAGTTGGTCAAGGTGACCATATAGTGATGTGATATACACTTGGCAAAGGAAGCTTGGATGAATGTTTGAGAATTCTGTACCCCACTCTTTCAACGGATGCTGATTGTAAGAAAGCATGAATAGAGCGATGCAATGGCCTGGGATTCTGTGAGCTTAAGCCGGCCAAAAGGATAGTAGGTATCTGTATCGTGTGTTTGACACATCTTCGGATATACAACAGCTAGAAGAGCGATCAACCGGCCCCATGAATGCATTAGACCTTGTAAGTTGTGTTAGCTTTGTTGGAAGGGCCGAAGTATGGCATTAAAGTATCAAGAGGCTCTTGATAGGCAATACTAACCAGTCGTACGAGAGGTTGGCTCTGTTTCCACTGCGCTCGGCGAGCGAATGCGGTGGGCGAAAGAACCGAGATAATAGGGGGCCGCCGCGATGCCTTTCAGCAAGATGCTGGGGTTGGCTGAGCACGACGTCCGAGCTACCGATGTTGCCCGAAATGACGATGTGTTGGTCACCTCGGACCATGGCACTAGCCGTTCGTTTGAAGCGCGTCGTAGACTAACCAAGAGTTGTAGCGTGCGTGATGGGTTGATGCTGTAAAACAGTAAGAAACTGCCTTGAACTCTATGTTATGTGTCGTCACAGCTAGTAGAGAACCCACCGCGGTCACTCTCAGTGACCACCCACCTTCTTGGTTGTGCTTTACATTACCAACGAGGCTTGGAAGTGTTCTTAAGTGAAAGTCAGTGATCAGAGTCGGACCTTCCGATCATGTCATCACGGTCCCACATGACTAGACCAGAATGGTACTTCCGCTATCCCCGGACGACCAGAGAGAAGAGAGGGTGGAGGGAAGGGGGTAGGAGCCCCGAGTGTCGTATGCCCCATGATTCAGGGGTGGCATGAACCATAATGACCCCTGTCAAGCCTACCACCGAAATGCGTAGCACCGAGAGTCCAAGCTGGGATT
>JAHREC010000006.1:0-18614 GCA_020081605.1 Albifimbria verrucaria
TGGGTTACTCTGAAATGGGATTGTGTACTGCAACCGGGAGTCCGGGGCCAGGAGGCTGAATGGCGGTCAAGGCCTGAGTCGGCGAGTGGGCTACCGAGGTAGGCTGGGAGATGCTGGCGGACTTCTTGCCCCAATGGAACTTGACATAGCTGTTTACAGAGCCATCGCGGGGGCGTGGGAACCGAAGCGAGGTGAACTTGCCGAACGACTCTACGCAATCCTTGAAGGGACTGACCAGGTTCGCCTTGGCCCGGGCTTTGCGCCGGCGCTGATCCAACGGTAGTGTCGGGGTGGGGTCCGGTGAGGTGTCCGACGTCCCTGGCAAAAGACGTGGTAGCCGGGATGTTTGTGTCGCTGGGTCCGCGTGGAAGGGTGCTATTGTCCAAGTTAGCTTATCCACTTCACTGAGCATGGTATGATCTTAGGGATTCAACGACTAGGGATGGAACAGGACTAAAGAGTTTGGTAGCGAGCTAAAGGCTCGGGCGACATGAGAGTGACTGGGCTCGGGTTCTGCTCAGGGTCGTCGCCTCTTGTCTCAGCAACAACATGGCCCCAGGTGGGCTCCGAGCCTCTATGAGGGAGAGTTTGTTGCGAATCTGAAGTAGGAGCATAACGGCGCATGAAGGTCCGTAGTTTGACAGGTACACATGATAGGAGCAGAAAGGCAGGCGTAGAGATATGGGAGGGGAAAGGGAATGGAAGAAGCAGACAGTCCTCACCTAAGGGAGCGGTTTTTGAGTTGCAGTTGGCGAGTGCGACTTCATCTGAGATCTCCAAAATGTAGCCAGGTGGTGGTGGTCGGTAAAAGGCCTGGGGCTGTAGCGATAATGGCGACTCTGGCAACAATTGTGTGTTACATGAGGAAGCTCCGGCAGCGATTACCCATGGCTGGGAGGCACCACCATCGTATTTATTGCTCTTGACGCGCTTTGCTAGACTGCGACTGTAGGTTGCGGTATGTTCCATATCAACTGCTATCATCGACTGCTAATAGACTTGTGACCAGAAGGCAATGGTTGGTGAACAAGAGCAATGCAGAGTAGAACAGAGCGCAAAGGACAATTCGATGTCTTGGTACTAAAAATCGTGGAATGTCATCAGCCCCAACACCCCTTTGGCTCTTTTCCTTCACTACTTGCAAACAGAACTGGTAGAGGTAAATAGGACGTACCGTGGTTATTACAGCGTATGACAACACGGTTAACCGCGACCAAGTTGGGCCAATTTGGTCAGCCTAGAACCATTTAATTGGAGGATCGGGCTAGGGTGGAACGTAAGGCACCGATCGACAAGGGCGATCGTAGGCAGGCTGTGTCGATAATCGTGCGAAGCCGCTTATGGAAACAAAGTGATGTGCATCGGAAACAGACAAGTCAGAATGAAGTTATGGGAACAGAGCCTTGTCGGTTGAGGTGCAAGAAGGGGTAGCAAGAGGAAGAGAAGTAGAGGGTGGAGGACAAGAGATAAAATACTGGGGGTTGAGCCAAACCAGCGGGTGCTATTTGCGTCCTGCCTGTCCATCCATCCCCACCCACCCACACATACCCTCCTGTCTCATGCCTGAAAGACACCTACTTTGTGGGAAAAAGCAAAGGGTGGTAGTGAGGGGATGGGCCTTGGGAAGGAAAAAGTAAAACTCACCGCCATCCAGCCGAGCACACAGCTGACATATGAAAAGGAAAGGACCCGAATCATGCCCAATATGAGGTCATTTATGCACCGTATCCCGAGTACGTCCTCTGTTTCTTTTTGTGTCTGCTTTTGACATCATTTTCTTTCTTCCTGATGCCACCACCTACCAGCCGCACCGTGTGCATCCTGTCCATCGTCTTTTCTTTTCCCTTTTACCACTATTGGCATCTTGCTTTTGCTAACACTAAGAATCAGCAGACCGAATTTGTTGCCTTATCTACAAAGTGTCGACGTAGGATTGAGCATGGCGTGGTATTGTACACTCTAATCCCTGTTTAATTGTCACGAACTCCAGTACCGACAGGGATTCTATTGGTTAGATAGACATCCTCAGTCACTTGGAAATTTAACATTATAAAAAATTTTAAAAAATTTATTAACTTCTAAGTATTATAAATAATATTTTGCTGTTGATTTTATATAATCCTAAGTAGTATTTGCTGATATTTGATCGAAAAACTGCTAGGGTCCTTGTCGGGACTTACGCCACTGACAATTAAACAGAGATTAGAGTGTATGGCTGACCCCCAACACCTACTCAGAGCAAAGGGAGAGCTTTACTCAAAGAGCGAATTGAGTTAGCTACTTTTCAGCCTTCATACAAGATTCGATGGGTTGCAGTTCCATCTGACCAGGATCAATGCCCTCGTACCATATCATTATGGAATTTGAGAGTCTGGGTGTCGGGAAGAGCTTAGGATGGCAACCTCGCTGCACCCTTAGTCATCATCTTTCAGTCGCAGATGTGAGTCGCGAATTCAGTAAGCTAGCCATATTTCGGTATCGGGATTTTCGCTTATGCACGATTGAACGTAGGCTCAAAAACAGGGCGCTGAGAATGTAAAACCCCACATTTTAGCGCTATCTGTTTACTTAAAGCACACCTTCTAACCACTGTTGTCAACATCCTTGCCAATGCTTTCGGTTTGGTAAGTCAGGAGGGGGAGGCGGAGTTTCCGGCCCCTGTGATGCACGCCCTCCTAGTCCTCTCTCGTTCTGCGGTCCGTTCAGTAGACGTCCACCAGCACAAGCCGCCTAAGTCGCTCTTCTGCTGGTTACAGCCGTGCCTACTCTGCTCTGGGGCTCTCGATCTTCCAGAGCTCATTACAGCCTATAAATCACCCTACCTGTCCTGATGCATGACCTACACCACCTGTAAAAGCTGTCGTTTGTCCCCGCCGTTGGATTGAATAGACAGCTCGGACGGATGTCGACAAGAGGCGGCCTTTTGCTGAACTTATTGGAACTCGTTGCTGAGTAGACATGTTATGTTGCAGCACTGGTAGTAGGGCTGCGTCCGTTAGGCCTGTTGCAATGGAGGCGGATCATTATCGAGGTTGGCTTCATGCATGCTCAGCCCCTGTCATACATAACTATCAGATCGAAGAAGAGGATACAATGAATTGTGTGAGGGGTTTCGGCCTAAAAGCCAGAAAACATGTTTGTGTGCCAAAAGCCCTAGAATTTTTGCAATCCATGTCATTGTTGTGACCCAAATACCAGCTGCAAATCTCATCCGCAACAAAATTGCGGGACACAGGAGGCTGATGATAAGAACCTTGACTTCCTACCTGGCTACATGGTCAGTATGTTTTCTTTCGAGCCGGTGGTATTGAAAATGAGACCGCCATGCCTCCTTTCCACTTTCAGAAACATGCATGGATGTTTCGTTCGCAAGGCTCGATTACACCTTCGGCAGCAGGCCGCTGCTCTGCGAGCCACAGTGGCCAGTTTTCGTTAGGCAGAAGCATGTAACACCACAAATTGCATCGCCTCCTTTCCGACGTGTCCCTGCCTTCTTGCCTTCTCTTGCCTAACTCTCAACAACATGCAATACAAACAGCTTCAAACGGTCTTTAATACATGGTCGAGCACCCACTTCCTCGATAACTGACCACGTTACTCCATTCTTTATTCGGGCATGGACACTCTCACAAGAGCACTTCATGGACGGCTCGTCAGAATGGAGCGGGGTCGTGCCGAAAGTTCCTTCTGGCGTCGGCACCTGCTAGTCTTCCATGCCTATCTATGACTACGGTGCAAACATCGAGATCCTAATGCACCCGGCGTTGCCAACGATCTTTAATACATGGTCGAGCACCTACTTCCTCGATAGTTGGCCGCGTTAATCCATTCTTTGCTTGGGCGAATGGAGAAGAGGCCATGGGTTCACATCGGAATGCTAAACATCTTCTGCTGCTAGGCTAGCTTTAGGTGCCAGGTCTTCCTACCCGCGACGACCTGGAAACCAAGTACATACTTGCTACCTATTATTTTTGCCCCTGCCCTGACAACTCCTCTCTTAGAACAGAATGCTTACATGAAGCTATCAAGGACGCATGGGCATTCTTCTAACAGCACTTCATGGACGGCTGGTCAAAGCTCAATCGAGAGAAGGATAAGTTAGACGTCGACGAGGACAGTGGCGACGAGGACATGCTACGAGGATGAGCCGGGCAGCTATGGCAGCCAGGCCGGCGCTCCGGTGGCGTCTGGTCAAGCATAAGACCACATAACACCAACTGGCTCCGATCCGACATGTCGCCGGCTCCTGGCGCCGCCGGATCTTCTCGTGGCCCGGTGTATGGCGCACAGGCCAATGCGGCTTACGACAAGATGATCCGCGAGAGCGAGGGTCCACGGAAGCTGGACGAGGAGCTGTCGGCAAAGTTTCGACTCAATAATATATCGATCGTGTCGTATGCCCTCGCTGTCAATGGAGGCGATGGCACAGAGGTTACAGAGGGCGAAGTTGAGTGAAGTGGGAAGATCAGGTGTCTGCTGATCGATCGCAACCAGATCGCAAGAGAATACAGGCGAACACGAAACTACCTGTTCTACTTGCAGGCATTTCGCCCATTCTACGATAATGTCTCCTCCAGAGAACCACCAGCCTTCCTCCATTCACTTCTCTCGGCCGTGCAGGGCAATATTAGCATGGACAACGACAGCGCCAACGTGCTGTCGCTCGGGTATTCACAACGGAGTGAGTCGTGTGGCACGGCGCAAGCGACGTGCTGGCGACGAAAGATTATGCTACAACAGGCCAGACGGCACCTATAGAGTATGCGTGCCCTATGGTGGCTACGTAGAAGAAGCGGGAGCGGGCCCTGCGTATTAGCCGCGGGCAGAAGATGGCCGATACACCGGAGGAATCGACGGCATTCGTGAGGAGTGCTGCTAGCTCCACGTAGCGATTGAGGCGAGCTAGGTGCCGTACTGCCTGGAGCAGGTCGTGTCCTCAATACCTTCAGGCTGCTGCCCTGAAACGGAACATTTGACACCGTACGACGCAGGATCTTCCAGCTGATACGCTTCTTGGGCCACGGATGTGAGTCATACACTCACATGCTCAGGTCCATCCCCATCGATGTTTTGCCTACGATTTCCAGCGCCTACGCGCGCCTTTTTCAAGCTCGCTCTCGCTGAGAGGAAGAACCGGTACACGAAGGGCTACGTATTGACATTAATCCCTCGTTGTTGTCTAGCTTTTTGGACATATGGGCACGCCTCCTATATAAAACACATATGTGGAATACTCGATCCACCTAATAAAGTGTTGCCCTTGTACTCCATATGGCATAGTCCTCGAGAGTCGCCATAATCGATCGTCTCAGGCGCCACATCTTCTCAAGGTTCGAACGACACCTGCCAAAGCGCGTACTCGAGCCGCTCAACACAATCGACTGCCTCCGAACGCGAGGATGGCGTTACATAGATCCCCGTACTGGATCTAGATCGCCTGGGCATGCTCGACGTGTCGAAATGGCCACGGCCTGGCGAATCAGGCCGACTGTTGCTCCTGGATATAGCCGAGCTCGGGAACCACTACGGCGAGCATATCGCCTCGAGCCGTGAAGGTGAGTTGCTGCTGGCCAAGATGGGCCACGAAGCCTTCTTACGCTCCCAAGGCGTGGCCCAGCTCGTGAGGGTACTGTTCGAGGACCTTTGGGTGCCGCAGGCACGGGCGTTCGTAACCCGTTGACACCTGCGCAAGGTCGGACCAATGGACGAGGCGGACCTACCCATCTCCCGAGGGCGATCGAGGCATGCGATGCGACTGTTGGAGAATGGGACTAATCTAAGGACGCCTCCGCCTGGATGTCGTTAGAATTGTTGATGGAGGGACTGTCGGCAGTTTCGCCTAGTCTCGGCAAAGAATTCTTGAACATCCATACACGGTACGACTGCGTTGTAGACATGATCCGTGTGGCTAGTGGGAACAGCTGGGAATCGCTGACACCAAAGGGTTCGACTTGGCCGCATATGCTGTATGTGGCACCGAGCAGATGGCATGAAACTTCAAGCACAACCAGCGTGAGTGAACAGAACTGGGCGAGTCTACTCCCAAACCCATCAACCTTCCTTCTATGCCCATTAATCTTGTTGCAGAGGGCCCGGCTTCGTTGTCATCGTCATTACTCTAAACCCCTACGCTCATTAAGCCCGATAAAAACACTAGGCGGCTTCGAGGAGCCCGGCTAGAACGAGAAACCCTTTGGTTTTGCAAAACTTTTTTATCCAGCCCTTCCAAACAAGGAATGCGCCTCTAATCCAGCCGCACAATCCATACCTGAAATGTCAACCCCGGAAGGGGAGATGTCGTTACAGGTTAATTATTGTCCGCTCAAACATGTTAGTATTCCCAACTAGGAAAACCAATCTACTGGTCTCTAGGATTACCGTATTGAGTGCCTACAGGCCGCGACGAATATCAGAATAAAGCCTGCGACCAATTTGCAAGCACTACTGACATAACCTGCAGCTACGACTTGCGGGTTATGTTAGAACATTGTCTTCTATGGACGGGGATCAGACAATTTCGTCTCTTGTGAGAGTTTCTACACCTCGCGCTTTATCAGTTTGGCTACAGATGATAGATTGCCATGGCAAGTCGACCTAACAGCCTTTTGAAGATTTTCACGTCCTGGCAATACGTCAAAACCTCAACCACCCTATGTTTCAATGACATGCATCTTCAATTAAGGTTCAATTAAGGTGCAGAAATCCAGGAACTTCATTCTTGATGCAATCAGCTTGTATAGGCTAGATCCTCTTCAAGGATGAGACCTATTAAGAATGTTCTCGAAAGCAATCACCTTTGGCAAGTAATCTCATCCACACACACACTCACGTGCGTCATACAAAACACGTATGTATGAGGCCTTTAGCAGAGCCTGGGTCTTCACTGCCTACGCTGGGCTTGTCGACAGTTCGAAAAGAATCGATGGACATATTACAAGACCAGAGGAGCCGCAAACGATTTCTCGAACTCTTAGCATGCAGTTGTTTATTACGGAACCGTTCGAGCTGTCTTAGAGCCTGAGCCCGAGCCAGAAATATGTATTGTTGCATTGCCCTGTCCTGTTCCTTGCCGATTCATGAATCGGCACCTGCGCCGCGCCTACACAGGATATCTTCCACCATTTTTTAGCAACTCGAGTCAACAACGAGCCTGAGATGCTTACTCCCCAGCAGCTCATCTACGCCGAGGATGTCGACTCGATAAAGAACCCAAGGTTGAGACAGTGCTGTCTAGGCCCCCTGGCCTACACATACACCATCATTGGGCATGTTGAGCCAGTGACCGAGACTGAGCTGGAGCCGATTCTATCCAATCTAGGTTCACCAAGAATATTGAGTCCGTGGCTGAGCCCTAGCCGTTACCCACTATTTCTCAATGCCCGTTCATTGTATCGGGATGTCGTGCCTATCTTGGAGTTAATTGTGCTGCCGCTGATCCTAGCACTTTCGACAATCGCTGCCATATATGTCGAGTCTTTTTCCGAACCTGATTTGGTTACTCCGAAATTGGCCCTCTACTTCGTCCGCAGCTGAGCAAATTGACGGGGCTTGCAAAAAGCAGCCAACCCTGGAACTCACAACTATCGCGACAATGCCGTCGAGCAAATTTATCTGCCGGAGCAGAACCCAAGGCAATGTCGTTGGCCAACTCCACAACATCATTGGGGTCATTGATCCTGTGGCCGTGCCATCGCTTGTACCATTGACCTTGTCGGCTATTATGGGACAGTTATAAAACTAACAGAGCTCTAAGCAAGACCACAGCTTTGCGCCGAATAATTCGACACGCTTCCAGTTCAGCCTCGAAGCCTTTGAAGGAGGCCTTCACTTTGCCTGGAGATATAGATGCCTGGTTCCTGGGACCATATTCGCTTCATTGCTGCGGACGAGACCGAGCGGTCATTCGAATCCTGTCAGCAGTTGAGGCGTTGAAGCATATATTAATCGACACCGATGCTCGTGTTAAGCGCGAATAAGCTACACCCCGTGACATATCATGGTGCTCACATTTCTTTGAATACTGATGCGAGACGTCGAACAAGGAATTAACAACCCCGGACCAATGAAGAGGTTTAATCATCAAAGGGACGATGGAAGATGAACTTTCGAATGAGCACGAGGCATCCGCCATCTGTGGAAAGGACGTAAAACAGGTCGGTATAATAGCAACCCTGCAGATACCCCTTTCTTTGTTTACACAGTGTCAATAATGTTGTGAATTCACGCTTACTAACCGGATTAAAGGTCGGCGCGAATATCCATGTGTGTTTATGTCACCAGCGCAACAGGTCTGGTTTGAGCTGGATCCTTGATGGTAAAAATTAACTTATCACTTGCTACAGAGGTGGTTGTCTTTCCATATTGGCAAGTATTGACGGGATATGTTCACCTTCGTTAATCATGCGGGTCGTCCCCATAGGCCTAAAAGGTTGAAGTTGAATAAGGAAGATGAGGATAAACTCGCCGCATATGTTAAATCCATTGAGCAAGCTGGCTTTGGCATCCCGTATAACACAATTCGGCGCCTGAATGTTGAAAATGCCATTTCTGGATTCTCTGACAACTGGTTCTCGAATTTCCGCCACCGACACAAACTCAAACGCCCTACAGGCCGCAGTGATACCGAGGAGGCGGCCAGGCGTCTCGAAGCTATGACTGCTTCAATGGACGTCCACAAATCAGAATTCTGGAAAGTGGACAAGTTTGGATTCGGTTATGCTCGTGAAATTGATGGGGCGATAAGCATTGAGATGGGACAAGTTGAAGGTCGCGGAACCTCTGACTCCACGGATCATGCATTGACCTTCATTGTCGCAGATAGTGCTGCTGGGGATTCAGCAGCCCCTCAGATTACCTCTCGGTTCTGGCAAACCAAGGCTCTCACTTTCAAGGAGGATAATGTTTGTTTCACTCGATTCGGCGACAATCCCGGGTTGGATTGGGCTATCCATTTCAATGAAGCATCCTGGAAATTGTCGGCTAGAGCTAGGAGTACAGGTATGACGTTTGAGAAGTGGTTTGGCTGCACCTCAAGGCTAGAGGATCTCGAAACAGGAGACAAATTACCGGAACCACCAGTCACGTCACAGCGACACTCACGAATCCATCGAATTTTGATTACCCCGGATTTTCCTGAAACAATGGCCTTGGATGTCGTGCAGTATTTCAGTAAATTTGATATCGATATCGCATACTGTCCATCGCATATAGTACTTCCGTGGCCCATCCCAGTCATTCAAAGCCGACGGCATCTGTTCCCACTAGATGAACACAAAGACAAGCGACCTTCTTCAGTGACATCTCCGATCCTTTTACGCTACGATTTCATGAAGAAGCTTCAAGGGCACTTAGCAAGCGTATTTTTGTGCAGTATCCCCAAGCTACTTTGTTGACAGGGCAACTGAATTCTCCTTTCTTTGGCGAGTCTTGGGAATCTCCTCAACCTATCGCATATGTCTCCCAATTTCGTCGTGGATACGACCCTGTCCGGGATACGTTGTCAAATCAGCCAATAAACATTGCTGAGTCTGCCAATGTGTCCGTGGAATATGAACTTTATTTGGACAGGCTGGATGTGTTCAAAAGTCTCTCCACGGCCGTGCAAGAGATCGTGGATCGGTTCATCAGGGATCACTTCACCATGGACACTCTCCCGCTAGAACAAGAGCCTGCCTGGGACTTCTTAATCGGTTACAAAAGATTCTGTGAGGAGGCTCTGGGAACACAATATCGTACAGAGTTTCATCCATACTTTCACGCGGCTCCTTCGACAAACTTGCAAGTTGACGAGTGCGATGTCATATCTGCACAGTATACAACTGCGTCACATGCCAGCCTCTTGTATGTATTCAAAACACTCTCCACGGCCGTGAGAGATATCGTGGTTGGGTTCACCATGAGCAAGTCTATCTCCCCACTAAAACAAGAGCTTGCCCGGGACTTCTTGATCGGTTATGAGAGATTCTGTTACAACGCTTATCGAGCTCATCCATACTCTTACATGACTCCTTCGACAAACTTGCAAGTTGACGATTTCGATGACATACTTGCAAACTACACGGCTCCGCCACATGACGGCCTGTTACACCACAAGCGCATACCAATATCAAGGGAAGCACAAAAGGAAGCACTACTCATTGGCCAATTGATGTTCAGAGACTCTGATCGTGAAATGATCTGTGATGGAATATACAAGCTACCGTGGGTCTCACGAGCTGCAAGAAACTTAGACAGACTTATTGAGGAATTAGGCGAAATGGGTTGGCTTGCGTTAAACTACTATGATGTCCAGCGGGATGTAATCGAGATGTTTCCCGGCTCCAAACCAATGAGGGCCTCCCAAGGTGAGATCATTGTTTTGGAGCCCACAACAAAGGTACAATGCATCATCACGTTGGGCAGCCTAGACTTAGAGATAGAGCTGGACTGGCCGGACGGTGAGACGAACGACATTTTGATGCTTGACGGGGAGGTGGCCTTCACAACCACCAAACCAGTCCAGTTCTTGGCAGTATTGTTCCATATTGCTGCTAGCTGATCGGTCATCTCCTCCTTCGTTGTACTGTTTCATTGGCCAAAACCTGGGAAAGGGGATGCTACCATCTGTAGCAGATTAGTTGTGGCTATCAGAATGTTTGGCAAGAGCATTACCCATCATGTTTGGTCTTTTAGTTCCTTCGCTAGTTCCTTCCATAACTTTATCGAAACGGCTTCCAGAATCTGTAGCAGGTCAGATGTGGTTGTGAGAAATGTTAAGTAGATAGTATCACTGGTAATGTTTGCCCCTGCTCCCGCGCTTGGCTGGGTCCCACCAGCGGGCTTAGTTTCTTGAGACTGTTCCGCCATGATAATATAAGTGCAAGGAGGTACAGACGATGGAGGTGGCGGACACAAAGAGAGTTCCTGCGCAAAGTGAGCTTGGCGATCACCCAGTCAAATGGCTTCAAAGTTTGAGAAAGGATAGGGCTGATATCGAACAATGACAATACGAAGCTTGGGCTTTTCAATGCACAAAGTCAATTGAGAATAGCGAGAAAGTAGTAGCTTTATACCCATGCTTCACATAACTCCAAGGGGCCGACTTCCCCAATCCAGGTGAACATCGGATGCCATGCCGTTTCTTCCAACATCAGGAATACCCGGAAGTGAATCGTCATATCTCTAGTGATGCAAGCTAGTGCGTGTGGGATCGCTACTTCGACAGGGTCGCAGCTGGTCGCATGTGCCCGGACCAACGTAGGCCAAGCTGATAGTTGTTCTATATCTATAACATGCAGCTCAGCTAGCAGCCATACAGAAACATATTGACAATGCATGCACAGTTTGGCAACTGCGTATTTGCGAGTGAAACCCGACAGGGGTGATGGACAAGTAGTACGCTTCCACCTTCTTCCGATTGTACGCTGAGCAACTTCATGAATTTCCATTTGTATGCCTGCGCGGCCTATTTGCAAGGATTCAAGAACCGGGGCATCAGCCCTGTTGATATGCAAGTTTTACAGTGTGTGTGTAACTTTGGAGCTAGATGCCATGGAAAATGTATATCGTCACCGCCCACACGCCCCTTTCAGGTACTGCACGCAGGAGAGGATTATAAGATTCTCATATGAACATAGGTAATGGTGTGTAGAATATTGGCAGGGTATAGCCCCTGTATGGGATGGGCCCACCTCTGACCCAGACGTCTGACCCAGACGTCTGACCCAGAATTCTCACCCAGAATTCTCACCCAGAATTCTCACCCAGAATTCTCACCCAGAATTCTCACCCAGAATTCTCACCCAGAATTCTCACCCAGAATTCTCACCCAGAATTCTCACCCAGAATTCTCACCCAGAATTCTCACCCAGAATTCTCACCCAGAATTCTCACCCAGAATTCTCTCTATGGCTGAAGGAACTCGCATGGCCCTATATGGCCTCGACATCAATGATGCAAAATACGATACTATGCTCAAGGCCAGTCGTTATTTCCGCAAAAAATTGCGCAAACCAATAACCGACCTCGCAACGTCGTTGGAGAGCCTTTCGACTCCGACTTTCAAAAAGTATCCAAAGGGGTTTTACGATAATGTTGCTGGTTATTTTGGGACCAGTCACGACAAGGCTCAAAAACCAAACCCCGCCTGTCAACCAATGTTGGAAGCGCTCGTCAAAGAAGGCTTTACATTAGAAAGTGTTGGGCATTTTATTGCCATGAGTATACTAATGACCGAGCTCAGGACTAATAGTGTCATTTCATTAAGGTTTTCTGACATTTTCCCTGACATTTTCAAAAAAATGATCGGGCAAGTCGTCATTCCCAAGGCGACGCTGAAATACATAGTTCTTGAGATTAAAACGATGTGTTCATCTGAAGAAACGGAAACCGAGCTCACAAAAATCATTGCCCTTCTTGGCTCTTCAGGAGCCCAAGCGTCAACAACCGAGAGCGAAACTGCTGCCGAGCCTGAAGCTCCTCCGTCTCCGGAACGTGAGACGGAAACCATGAGTTTTGTCAGTATGACTCATCAAAAGGCAATAGATCTTCTTCGTAAGTTATTTCGGCAAGCTCCTATAACTCTGTCTTACCCTTCGATAGGTAAATCGCTTAGGTTAGCCATGGCAAAGATCCCTTCACCAGAAGGTCGCCACTTGTGGGGTCTTCATATCAACGCGCTGATAGCTCAATACATGTATTCAATTTACGATAACAGTTGTGAGTCCATGATTGTCTCTAGCCAATATGCTTCACACGTAATTCTGATTCTTGCAAGGGCCTGTACCCGACTTATCATCCTACACCTCGTATACCCAAGCACTTATAGTTCCCCTAGAGGAAATACTCTCAGATGCAGAGATAATTCTCTCTGGCATGAAGATTACCGACATGTGGTGTGACGAGAGAGCTGTTCAGAGCTTGACTACTGCAACAGCCTCTCTATATTGCCCTGTAGATGGCTTCTCCGATTTCAGGATGGTAATCAGAGTGAACAGCTCAAGTGTCGACCTATTCTTGGACGCCTTGCGAAAGGGTTGGACGTGGCAACGTCTACTTGGGGAACAGCTCTATTCCGCCTTTGACCTTAGTCAAGGGAAGCACCGGGTTAATCTTCTTACAGGTGAAGGGCTGTTCGTACTAGACATACAGAACAACATTCATTTGCTCGACTTGCCATTGGTTTATCAGAAGGCTGTGAATATTTGGTTTCGGGCATATGCACCTCTCAGCTAGAGCAGTTCGCGTCGAGCTGGCTTTCCTCCTCTAACAATACATGAGCGTCTGTTACCATGACTGTCATCAATGGCGGAACGGTGATCTCCCCGCTAGCCTCTTGCTTTACAGCTTTCTTTCCTGCCGCACCAATCCAAACAGAACCACCTTTATTAACTTGCCATGTGAGCTTCTGGGTATAAGGTACAGCAGGAAACTGTTTGACGTCGTAATGTGTAAGCTTTTTACCGTTTACCACAACTTGGGTCGAAGCCTCGCCATCCTAATTCTCTAATCAGTGAAATGAAATTCGAAAGTGTCAAAGTCTGAAGAATCTCACGTCTGGCATTAGTGGAGGAAGAGGTCTCCCTCAATCAATCTTTGCGCTATGAGCTTGAGGCTTCAAAATGAGGGGTCTTCGAAGGGTTCCGGGCAGGCTTGACAAAAGGTGCGACTGGGCGTGTTGCTGGTAATGTAGCCAAATTGAGACCCAGAGATGTAGAGAGAAACTAAGACCGGAGCGTCGGGTGATAGATACTGTGGAAAGAAAGAAGATGAAGAAGTGGTGTTATTAGGCATGGACGATTTGAAATATGGGATAAGGCTGCCATTTCATGAGGCACGTGTTCTCTTGACGATTGGAGACGGTTACAGGCTTGCCCTAGGAGGTAGGCGGTGACGTTAATTTGCTCACGAGATAAATGGCAGAATTCCATGACAAACCAAGCGGGTCTTTTTTTGGTTGTGGTGGGAGGGCGGGGTACTTAGATGTATGTGATCACCCCTACAGATTATAGCCACAGTAATCCTCCTAGATGTACTGTCGCATCCCGTATGAACTACCGTAGATAAATCTCTACATCTTTGACCTGGGAAATATCAATGGGGGACATAAAGTATTCCAGGTACTCCGACGTCAAGGATTTACATCTCTTTGAGATATCAAATCTGTACTCTCGCGAAGAGTCAGTGAACCGGCTTGTAACGCGATTGGTAGATAACACAAGCCTCTGTTCCAGTGTGAAGCGTCTCGGAATATGGGAGGAGGGTTTCCCGTGATGCTGGATGCCAGCCGGCCAAGACAAGTGGACGGATGGGGTTTATAGGTTGTGTTTGCCATACAGTCATGTCTTGAGGCGCCGATGGATTGTGCTTCATGAGTGTTTGTGCATTAGCGTCTATCACAGGAAAATGTTCTAGGTACTAGCTCGAAGCTGGTCGTCTTGTCAGGGGCCATAAGTAATTACAGTGGGGACACAAAAGTTCCGTGCCACAGGACTGTTGCTAGCAAAACGCGATTTATATACTTAAAATAGGTAAAAATATAAGAGTTAATATATATACTAGGTAGATAGTAATAAACTTAGTTAATATTTATTTTAGATTTTTAAAATAGTATTTTACTAGTTTGTTAGGGTAGAAAATCTTCGACCTACTTACTCTAGCGTAACGTAAGTAAATCACAAAGACAAAGATCAAATATGTTACGACCCGTGCTGACACGATGCCTGAAACACGTCGGAACGGACTAATCTAGATCCGCAGGATGACTAAGTACGACTACGTATCGCAACCACCTCAGCGATGCGGACGGTGCGGCAGTCTCTACCACGGACAACCATGTGTAGAAGTCTACCAAGTCAAGGATAACCAACCGGTAAACACGTCACATGGCACGACGAAGTGCGGACTAGGAAGGTGTCGCGAGACACGACGGGCAAGAGCCAGTGAGAAGGAAGAGCGCTGTGGCGCGCCGCGCGACAGAGCGCCGGAGCGCAGTAGGGCTGAGCGCTCTGGGCCGCCTTGCATAAGGATACGTGAAATTACGAGTATATAGATGGGAGTCTTCTCCCGGTTACTAGCTAGAAGACTACCAGCTATCAATAACATACAGTCGCCGAGCTACCTTTTCGATTGAGTTCCTCGAAAGAGTAACTCACCCTGACTAGTGACAAGACGTATATTGCTTCAAGTTAAAGTGAGCACCGTTTACTTGTCTGACAATAAAACACGATCTTACCTACCCTATACCTATCTTGTGGTATAGAACAACCCTCCGATCGTCACAAAATAGTTTACGGTAAAATTAAAGGTTAGAATTAAAGGTGTAAAAGTTGTTGTCTCCCTTCCTGAAGGTATAGCTATAGCAATCCTTATATAAAGATCAAATAATCTTTAGGTAAGTTTGCCTTTAGGGTAGCTAAAAAAAAAGAAGAAAACTACATACAAGTCCTAGTTCCTTTATCCTAAGTATTTTAGCTCTAATATACTAAATATATTTAAATTTTAAATATATAAATTTTCTATATAAATATATATTTATAATATATATTTACTTTTAAATAGAAGGCTAATATAAAATATAAATTTCTATAATATTTTTTTTATAGAAATTTATAATATATACTTCTATATATATATATATTATATTAGAGCTGAAGTGTTTAGAATAAGGGAATTAAGGCTTATATATAATTTTCTTCTTTTTAGCTACCCTGGAGGTAAACCTACCTTAAGATCATTCGATCTTTATATAAGGTCTACTATAACCGTACTTTCAGAACAGAAAATTAATAACCTTTTACCTTTAACTTTGACTCTTTATTTATCGCGAATGATTCGATCTTTATCCTGCACTTTACTTACGCTATACCTGAAGTGGATAGGTTGAAGATTTTCCACTCTAATAAAATATATAATATTTCTTAGAATTTTTATTATATATATAAAAGAAATATTTATTACGAGGGTTTCTAGCGCTGCGGGCATCGCCCTATAGGCCCTAGGTCCTCCTAGCTATATAGTGGTGCGAGAGGCAATATCCCGCAGTTGCTAGATATTAATAGGTCTTTTTAGCCTCATAGCTAAGGACCTTGTTTAGATTAGGCACCTCTCCCTTTTCCTCGTAACAATATTAATTCCTTAAAGATAATTATAATATCCACAGTGCGTATTTTACTTATAGTGGGTTATATATTATCCTAGTCAGCTATTTAGGTTTTTAAAAATTCTTACTCGTTTTAATAAAAAATTAAAAATTTATAAAAGTATTTATATAATAGATTATCCATTTTCTTCTATATTATAGTATTGTTTTCGATTTTAGTATATTTATATTATATTAATACTTACGTTAAATATAAAGTGTTTTGCTAGCAACAGCCCTGTGGCATGGGACTTTTGCGCTCCACACTACTGACCAGGCTATATTGACGTGGGGTCGCGCAGTCGACGATCTGCTGTCGAGGTGGATTAGACCATGCGGTGGATCTTTGCCGTTCTAGTCGCCTGCTGATTTGCGATCGTATTAACTTACCGTAATCGCTCGCTTTGCGCCAGATATAATAGCCTTCCACGTTCCCTTTGAGGTCATGCCGATACAGTCACCCAACGTTGAGAACCAAGACGTAAATCGTCTTACATGCCGAGGCATTTCATGCAAATGCCACATATCCATGCAACAAAGGACATTACAGGGCGTATTGGCCTCATGGGAACAGTCCTGCAGCAAGCCCGACCAACCACACCCGATGGGTAAAACGACACCACCAACTTCGGCTTCCCAGGTATTCGCGCGTGGCTTCATACAAAGAGAGTTCGATGATGAATGGAGCCGGGCGGCCTTGTATTCCTTGGTGTCGGACGAGGATAAAGAAACATTTTCTGATGGCATGGTATGTACCACTGCCACTGCCACCAGAGAGCATCGGTGTTTGCCACCACGGGACCCCCAGATGACTGCCTCTTGTGCGTGGGAGGCGTATGTGCCTTCATGAGTTTCAAATGGGATGAAAGAAGGCCCACAATGATTCACATCTACAGGGTATCCGAATCCTGACGATTGCCATTCTGACCCCAGCTTCATCTTATCAATGCTTACCGGCTTCAATCTTTTGGTAACTTCAGGGCAGCCAAGGTGTGTGTCGCGGAAGACTCCGGGACGAGCCCATTTTGGCGTAGCTTGTCAGCTAAGCGACCAAAGCACAACCCCTGCGAAAGTTCTGAGGGACTGGGTCTTGAGGTCGGCCCTGGGGAGGGGGAGACGCCATCAGGACGACCGGTAATAACCAAATCTTATGGAGGGTGGTCTTGATGTGGTATGGGTTATGATCCGTCTCTCGGAGATAGCTATGGCTTAGCAATGCATCATACATATGCACCCCCACCGTCCCCTTGGTCGCTGCGTTGCATATAATGGTCCTTTCTGCCTCTTCTTGATATCTCTAGCCTACACTCGATTCGCCCCATTCGAACCAATACCCAATCGCTTAAATCCTCCCTATCAGTCAAAATGGGCTCGTATATCCTTGTGCCTATCATTCTAGCAGTGGTTGTCGTTATTCCTAGCCTCGGTGTGTTTGCTGGCTTCAAAATATCTAAGTGGCGGCAGTCAAAATTGGCACCCGATAGGGAAAGAGGTATGAACCTCCGCTGTTGGTGGAATAAAAACATGCTGACAGGTTGTTGACAGACACCAACGTTGCAGTATCATCCCTTGCTGCGAGCAGGTTCAATGTTCCGGTGCGTCCGGAACCAGGAACCTCGACAGCAAAACCGGCGGCAAGCAGCCCATTGTGGCAACCCACCGGTCAAGTCAACCATGCTGGTTCAGCTAGCCGTCTCCAGACCATACAGAACTGGCTACAGAGTGTCGTAAGTCGTCTGCCGACACGAAACTTCAACTCGCTTCCTGCCAATGCGGACAATGGTCCCAAGAGCTTCATGGATTGTTGAAAAAGTTTACGGTGGTGGTTGCAATCAGTGAGCGAAAGGGCATTAGGATGTTGAAATAGCTACCTTATCTACTTTTCCATTGTATTTACTCTATCTTGATATTCCCCTTCGCAATGAATGTGCTGCCAGGGCTAAAGGCTCTTTCCTCGGCCTGGCCTTGTCTAGTTGTAGCTGGTAACTACGTCAATTGTCACTTGTGGCGAGCAAATGTGAGTTTGGGTGAGCGTGTATCGACCGGGAATTTCTGAGCTCGCGTCCAGACTTACTTTAGACATAAATCGCGAGTTAAGCCATAGGCCGGGATGCATCTCGGCCTCTGAGGCAACCTCTTTGTAAAGGAAACTAGTGAACGCTGCCGACATTGTGACACCGACCGGAGAGATCCGCAACGACATCAGGAGTGTCGGGTCGCAACTCTGATAGCTGACGCAATCCTAGGGGTCGATATCGGCGCAGGTTCGCCTCTGCTTGGCGGCATCGCCCTCGTAATAGAGACTGCCGTGTCAGAAGCACTCGCGCAGCTACAGAGCCGGAATATATGCGTTTCTGTATGGACAGCAAGATTCGGCCTCGTTACAGTTTTACAGCGGACGTGGCATTGGCGGATGCGAGTTGACGCCCATTGGTTAGTGTTTGTTAACAACGGAAAGCTACTCGCCATCTCAATGACGGGGCGTCTTGAACGGCGA
>JAHREC010000008.1:0-13839 GCA_020081605.1 Albifimbria verrucaria
TAATCCCAGGAATGGAATTGTGTACCGCACCCGTGCGTCCGGGGACAAGAGGCGGAACGTTGGTCAACGAATGGGCCGTGTTGATCGGCGACTGGGCTCCTGAGGTAGGCTGAGAGATGCTGGCGGACTTGTTGCCCCAATGGAGTTTGACATAGCCGTTTATAGAGCCATCATTCGGCCGCGAGAAGCGAGGCTTGGTGCGCATGACAATTATTATGCGATCCTGGAAGGGACTGACAAGCTTTGCCTTGGTGGTGACTTTGTGTTGACGCTCAACCGCTGAAAGTCTCGGTGTGAAATTTGGTAAAGGTTTCGGTGGTGGAAGGGGAAAGTAGTTAGCAGTCGCAGTTGCTGTTGCAGCTGTTCCTGAAGCTGTTGCAGTTCCTGAAGCTGTTGCTGTTGCTGTTGCTGTTGCTGTTGCTGTTGCTGTTGCTGTTGCTGTTGCTGTTGCTGTTGCTGTTGCTGTTGCTGTTGCTGTTGCTGTTGCTGTTGCTGTTGCTGTTGCTGTTGCTGTTGCTGTTGCTGTTCCAGTTGCAGGTCCTTCACTGACAAAACAAGGTGGAACTTAGATTGTTGGAAGGAGGCTTCAAATACTTTCCAGAGTGAGGGGTGCAAATACTTAAACTGCACTACCGGAATATGATCTGAATTGTCTTTCTCACCCAAAGGCCGTGTCGAAGGCGCAGAGAGAAGGTGAGGTAGCCGGGATGGCTGTTTCGCCTCCTGTTTGCAGTAAGGAGCCACAGATGCTGATACTCAAGTCAGATTATCCGCTAAACTGAGCATGGTGTGATATCTGTCACTCAACAACCACGGAAGGAACATGACAATGGACGTGAGAAGCGACCTAAGGGCGACGGTGACATGAGAATGGGAGGTGGGGTGGACTTGTGTTGTCCTCAGAGTTGTTTGTTGTCTCTTGTCGCAGCAACAAGCGCCTGTTGGGCTCCGATCCTCAATGAAAGAGAGCTTGTTGCGAAAATATAAAAGGAGCACTGTGTATGAGGGGAAAGGGTAGGGGAGAAGCAAACAGGCCTCACCGTCGTTATCTCGCTTTAAGCGCTTTAAGCGCTTTGTTGGGGGTCGTTCCAAAGTTTCGATGCCGTCCATAGCAACTACAGTGCTCAACAGTGTTACGGTTCTTGACTGTTAATGGACTTGGGACCAGACAGTAATGGTTGGTGGACGATAGCAGAGCAGAGCGCAAGGGACAATTCGATGTGTTGGTACTAAAAATCGTGAAATGTCATCAGCCCCAACACCCCTTTGCCTTTTTTCCTTCACTACTAGCAAACAGAACCGGTAGAGGTAAAAAGGACGTACCGTAGCTTATTGCAGCGACCAAGTTGGGCCAATTTGGTCAGCCTAGAACCATATCATTGGAGGATCGGGCTAGGGTGGAACGCCGATCGACAAGGGCGATCGTAGGCAGGCTGTGTCGATAATCGTGCGAAGCCGCTTATGGAAACAAAGTGATGTGCATCGGAAACAGACAAGTCAGAATGAAGTTATGGGAACAGAGCCTTGTCGGTTGAGGTGCAAGAAGGGGTAGCAAGAGGAAGAGAGGTAGAGGGTGGAGGACAAGAGATAAAATACTGGGGGTTGAGCCAAACCAGCGGGTGCTATTTGCGTCCTGCCCGTACATCCATCCCCACCCACCCACGCATACCCTCCTGTCTCACGCCCCGAAAGACACCTACTTTGTGGGAAGAAGCAAAGGGTGGTAGTGAGGGGATGGGCCTTGGGAAGGAAAAAGCAAAACTCACCGCCATCCAGCCGAGCACACAGCTGACATATGAAAAGGACAGGACCCGAATCATGCCCAATATGAGGTCATTTATGCACCGTATCCCGAGTACGTCCTCTGTTTCTTTTTGTGTCTGCTTTTGACATCATTTTCTTTCTTCCTGATGCCACCACCTACCAGCCGCACCGTGTGCATCCTGTCCATCGTCTTTTCTTTTTCCTTTTGCCATTATTGACATATTGCTTTTCTTAACACTAAGAATCAGCAGACCGAATTTGTTGCCTTATCTACAAGTGTCGACGTAGGATTGAGCATGGTACGTGGTGTGTTGTCTGGCTCACCCCAACACCTACTCTATCCGGCAGAGCAAAGTGAGGGCTTTACTCAATCAGTAGATCATTTGGATAATATTAGACATGTTTCTGTTCGTTATTAGATGTCTTCAGATAAGATCTCATGGGTTGCAGCTTCATACCATGACATGATGGCAGTTGAAAGTCAGGAAGAGCTAAAGAAATAAGCTAAAGACAAAGCAACCCCGCTACGCCTTAGTCATCGACCTTGTGGAGTTATTGAGCTAACCATATTTGGGTTTGCAAGCTTTGGGTGTATGTCTAATAAGTGTGCCACCACCATTGGGACACGGCTGCATAATCCTTGCCTAGTTTTCCTCTGGCGTGGAGCGAACCATCGACCTTCCAAGACCGAAGTGATTACGTCATCCTTCCTTCTACGCTCCGTTTGGCAGAGGTCCACCGGCGTAAGCTCGCCTAGGTTTGTTTTGGAGCTCTCAATCTTCTGGTGCTCATTGCAGCCAATACATCACCTCCTCCAGTGCCAATACGTGACCTAATACCAACTGTAGAAGCTGTCGGTTGCCCCTGCCCTTGAATTGAATAAGTATATCCGTTCCGGTTGCCTAACCAGTTGTAGTTCGGTACTTCGCAGCGACTTAACTTACAAGCACTACCGTAAAGAGAGCTGACGAATTCCAACAGGAGCCGGCATTTTCATGGGGTTATTGGAACTCGCTGCTGGGCAGATTGGTTATGTTGCATCACTGGTGGTAAGGCTGCGACCATTGGGCCTGTTGTTATGTGTGGGGGATCCTTATCGAGGCTGGCTTCATGCATGCTCAGCACCCAAACACCCTGTCACAACTACGAAATCGAATAAGAGGACGTTGTGGATTGGGTTAGGGTCTTTCGATTCGGTGACGACAAAGCATGTGTAGACTGTGCCATGGACCGAAGCGGTCTATAAGCCAAAACCAGAAATAATTCGTTTATGGACGTGTGCCAAAGGGCCCCATAGGTTTCTGTAAATTTCACCTGCAGCAGAATTGCGGGACACAGAAGGCGGGTGATGAGGACCTTGACTTGCTACTCTAGTTACATGCTGAGCATGTTTACGATTCTTTCAAGTCTGTTGTATTGAACCCGGTTGCCACTCAGCCTTCTGATGCCCTTGGGTTTCGGGAACGGTGACCTTGGTCATCGAACTTAATTACATTCTCACAACCATTCTCACAACCATTCTCACAATGTGAGGTTGATTTGCCTTACTTCAACAATGCCATTGTGATAAAGCATTCAGAGAAAAGTAATCCGCTAAGCCTTCCTTTCACTTTTTAGAACCATGCATGAACATCTCGGTCGCAAGGCTCGATTACACATGCGGTAACAGGCTGCAGCTCTGCCGGCCACATTATGCAATATTCGCCAGGCAGAAACTTTGCCACACCGCAAATTGCATCGCCTGCTTTCTGATGTGCCCTCTGCCTTCTCTTGCTGACATCCCAACAACAGACCACGAAGTCTAGCGGCACTACATATGCGTCTCGAAATAGGATCAACTTCAAGCGGTCTCTAACGCATGGTCGGGCGCCCGCTTCCTCAATGATGGGCCACGTTACTTCAGTCTAAATTGGGCGAATGGAGAGGCGGTGATGTCAGACTGCTGGACATTTTCCGCTTCTAAACTAACCTTAGATGCTATTTCTTCCGACCCGCGACGGCCTGGATACAAAGTACGTACCTCTTCCCTCCTGTCTCTCCTTGTCCATATCTCTCAGGACTCTTGACACATAGTTCAAATCTCCGATCTCCTGCTTCTTTAGGCTATCTGTCGCTTCTTGGTTGGGCTTTCTTCCAGTTCTCTACTCCCGCTACTCGACGCCCTCGTCGTTAACGGCCTTTTCAATTTAATGAAAGACGTCAGTTTAGAATAGGGGCACGTCACTCCAACTTCTCCGTAAGTTTTTCTGCCCCGATAACTCATATGTTAGAGTAGAATGCTTAAGTGTATGTATCAAGGACATGATTTGAGCACACTTGCTCCCACCCAGTACGACGCTGCGCAGTCTATGTTTGACACTGGAAAGGAAGAAGTAGCCGTCCGCCTGTCGGGAGGAGCCTCAGTTGATCGACGGAAACAGGATATCGTTCTGCCACGAGCCTTGCTCGAAAACCCATCAACGTTACTTCTGAGCGCCATTGTGGGCTTCTTTATGCCATTTGGGTGTTATAAAGAGGCCGGCTTCGTTGTCATCGCGGTTGTTCCAAGCCCGCTGTGACGTTAAGCCCGACGGAAACACCAGGCGGCTTCCAGGAGCTCGCCTAGGAGGAGATAACCTTTGCCTTGCAAAACTTTCAATCACCCTGCCCTCTCAAACAATGAACACGCCTCGAATCCTCGACCCTCGCAGACGCACCCGAGGAAGGAATGTGTAGTTGCAGATCAATTGTTGTCCACTCAAGCATGCTCGTATTGCTCACTTGCGAAATTAACCAACTCGTCTGAGGGGCTACAGGCCGCGACGAAGACCAAAATATAGCTTCTGACCAAACAACAAGCGCTACACGACTTGCATGCTACGTCAACAGAATGACTATTATGGAGGGGATCAGCCAATTTCGTCTCTTGTGGGAGCTTCTACACCGCGCTGTTACCGTTGGAACTGCCCGCTGTATCGGTTTGTCTACTGAGGATAGATCGCTATAGTAAGCCGATCTAACTGCCTTCTGATAAGCTTCACGTCCTGATATTACATCAAACACTTAATCACTCTACGTTTCAATTACGTGCATCTTCACAACATTCCAAAGAGTCTCGAGAGCTTCACAGTTGATTCCACCATGGTTGAATTGGCCAGGTCCTCTTTGTGGATGAGATCCATCTAGAATGTTATCACAAGCAATCGCTTTTGGTAAGTGATCTCAGTCACACGCACATTCACGTATAATACAAAACAGAAACTTATGGGGTCTTTAACTGGGCCTGATGCCTCACTGCCTGCGCTGGGCCTGTCGGCAGTTCGGAAAGAAGCTGTTGAGCTATCACCGAACCAGAGATGCCGCTCACAGTTCCTCAAAATCTTAGCATACCTCATCTATTACGGAGCCGATAGAGACATCTTGAAGCCCGGGCCCGAGCCAGACACATCCACTACTACTTTACCTTTCCCTATTCGTGCGACTCATGAATCTGCACCTGCGCCGCCCCTAACCAGGATGTCTTCCATGTTTTCTGAGCAACTTGGGTCAACCAGCGAGACTCGGATGCTTGTTCCCCGTCGATTCAAGCACGTCACGGATATCGGGTCATCAGAAGAGCGAGCCTAAGGCGGTGCTGCCGCCAACGTGCCACTCTCGACAATTGTTGCCAAATATGTTCACCCCTTGCCTGAACCTGATTCGGTGGCCTGAAATTGGGCTTGGCCTCCATCGCAGCTAGATCAATCCCAGATCTCACTACCATGGCGACAAAGATTGTCGAATCAACTTCTCAACTAGCTCTAGGGTAAGCCCCATGATACAACTTCGGTTTCCACATCTACCTCAGCAGATGCTTCAAACCGTTTGCCGAACCGGAACCCAATATACCGTCGTTAGAAATCTCCACCAGCGTCGCTGAGGTCATTGATCCTGTCGCTGTCCCATAGCCTAGACAGTTGACCTCATCGGCCATTGCGGCATAGATTGTGGAATTAGAAAACTCCAAGCCAGGACCATAGCGCCGGCAGAGCTTTGCCCCGAATTTTTCAAGACGCTTCTAGTTTGGCCCAAAGCCTTTGGGATGAGGCCTCATTTTCTCGGAGACACCGTGCCTCATCTGCTAATCTTGATGCTCTCAACATTACCGGTACTAACCTCAATGAGGATTAATGTTCGGCCCGAGCCTCCTTGGCTGCTTATGTCATTAGTGCTAGCTTGTGCTTGAGTGGGAGGACCAGCTTCTCACTTGCAACGAAGGCGAAAATCATCCGATATTTGCGAGAACCGGCGCAATATGCAGCTGAACTGGCAGCCTCCAAAGCGCCAGGGTCATGACACTAGGAAAAAGTTGCACGCGGAAGAAGAGACTGATCTCGCTAAGTATGTTCAAGGGATTGAGCGAGCTGGTTTTGCCATTCTGCACGAAGATTTCGAGTCTGCCGTGCATGCGTTACAAAAACGCTCCAACAATCCAGCCACTAGTAAAACCTCCTATGCCTGGGAATATCATTTCCGCAAAAATACAATGTTAAGTTACCAGTGCTCGAGCCTAATCCAAAAGACGTAGCCAGGCGTCTGAAAGACATGATTGAAACGTGGAGACTCCACAAATCAGAGTTCTGGAAAGCAGAGAAACTTGCCCTTGTGTACGACCATGATCTGAACGGGGCCGTGACCATTGAGATGGCACAAGATAAGGGGTCTGGGACACCTGACTCAACGATTCACGATTTAACCTTCATCAGTGCAGACAGCGCTGCTAAGGCTGGAGCCTCTTATGTTACTTCTCAAATCTGGCCAACAGAGGTTCTTACTAGGAAAGGGGACAAGATACATTTCAAACGTCAACTCCACAAAGATTCTTTATTGGATTGGGCTATGCATTTTAACGAAGACTCTTGGGAAAAGTCGGCCAGGGCCAGAAGCACGGGGAAGACGTTGGAGCAGTGGTTTGGTTGTACCGCTACCGACACAAGTCGCATATTACCCAAATCATCAGCTAACAGACACGAAACATCACGCATTTATCGACTTTTGGTTATTCAAGACGAATTAACATCCTTTGGCGTTGTGCACTATTTGGAGAAATTTGATATCAAGATCGCCTACTATCCAGGTTGGTTCAAGGATCTTCCGCCGCCCATCACGCTGATTAAAGGCCGGCGGCATCTATTCACGGAGAAAGGTAGTCAAGACAAGCGACTCTCTTTAGAGACGTCTCCTGTCCCTTTACGCTACGGTTTGTTGAAGAAGCTCCAATGGGCACTTTGCGAACGCATTGCCGAGCAGGATACCCAAACTGATTTTTTAAACGGCGCATCAGGCCAGCTGGGGCCTGGTAATTTTGGCAAATCTTGGGAATTTGTTCCCGATATCCCATATACCTTCCAAATTGGTCACATATACGACGCTGTCCGGAATACCTTCAAGGACACCATGGCAGACCAAGGGCGACAGGGAGAAGGCCAGCCAATAAATATTCCAGAGACTTACAATGAGCTTGTGCAACGTGAAGCGTTTTCACGTAGGCAGGCTGTATTTCAAGCTATGTTCAAAGAAGTGCAAGATTTTGCAAAACAGCTCACCAGGGAAAAGTTCACTGGTGACCTGGATCGAGAAGTTGTCTGGGATGCCTTGACCGGCATCGAAGCACACATCGAGGAGGCTCTAAAGACGCGACATTGCATATATTATGATTCGAATTTTTGCTTGAATCCTTCAGGAAGTTGGCAAGAGGACGAGCTTGGTTCCATGCTGAAGCGGTTTACGGCCCCGCGACTTAAAGGCATCAGTGTACCGAGGGACGCACAAGATTTGCGTAGGCAATCTGTGTTTCGGGCTATGTCCAGCGCAGTGCGAGATTTTGCAAGACAGCTCATCACGGAACAGTTCACTGATGACCTGGATCGAGAGTTTGTCTGGGATGCCTTGACCGGCATCGAAGCACACATCGAGGAGGCTCTAAAGACGCGAGATTGCACAGAATATGGTTCGAATTTTGGCGCGAATTCTTCAGAATATTCGCAACTGGACGAGCTGGGTTCCATACTGGAGCGGTATATGGCCCCGCGACCTAAAAAATTCTTCCACCACAAACGCATCAGTATATCAAGGGAAGCACAAAGGGATGCGCTGCTTTGTGGCCATTTCATTTTCAAAGACTCTGATCGTAAAATGGTCCATAAAGGACTGCACAGACTACCATGGACTTCACGCGCCAGAACTAGCTTGAAAAGCTTGACTAATGAATTAGTGGAAATGGGTGAGTTCCCGTCAAATTATTACGATATCCGCAGAGAGGTATTCGAGATGAGCCCTGGCGATCCACTGGTGGTCAAGGAAGGGCTACTCGTTATTTTGGTGCCGACAATAGAGGTACAATGTGTGGTCACATTGAGCAGTCCGGACTTGGTGACACAGGTGGATTGGCCAGATCGCAGAGCTGCTGAAGTATTGATGCTTGATCAGGAGATTTGCTTGACAACCACCAGAACAATCCAATTTTTGGCAATACTGTGTTATATTGACAACTGATGCACTATTTCTTTCCCCATTTGGTCGTCTCTCCTCTCATAACCTCGTCGAAAGGGGTACCGGAACCTGTAGCAGTTCAGATATATATGATAGAAGGTATCAATAGTAGCATTACCTCTCATCTTAATTGTTTCTTTAACTTTGTCTGGATGTGTACCGGAATCTGTGGCAGGTCAGATGTGGTTGTGAGAAATGTTAGGTAGATAGTATTACTGGTAATGTTTGCCCCTGCTCCTGCGCTTGGCTGGGTGCCACCAGCGGGTTTAGTTGCTTGAGACTGTTCCGCCATGGTAATATAAGTGCAAGGAGGTACAGACGATGGAGGTGGCGGACACAAAGAGAGTTCCTGCGCAAAGTGAGCTTGGCGACCACCCAGTGAAATGGCTTCAAAATTTGAGAAAGGATAGGGCTGATATCGAACAATGACAATACGAAGCTTGGGCTTTTCAATGCAAAAAGTCAATTGGAAATAGCGAGAAAGCAGTAGCTTTATACCTCTACATCACATAACTCCAAGGGGTCGACTTCCCCAATGCAGGTAAACATCGGATGCCATGCCGTTTCTTCCAACATCAGGAATAACCGGAAGTGAATCGTCATATCTCTAGTGATGCAAGCTAGTGCGTGTGGGATCGCAACTTCGACAGGGTCGCAGCTGGTCGCATGTGCCCGGACCAACGTAGGCCAAGTTGATAGTTGTTCTATATCTATAACATGCAGCTCAGCTAGCAGCCATACAGAAACATATTGGCAACACATGCACAGGGGACATGAAAGTGGTACGCTTCTACCCTCCTCGATTTCTATTTGTTTGTCCTGCAAGGATTGAGGAACCGGGGAATCAACCATGTTCATATGCAACTCTTGCCGTGTGAGTGTATCTTTGAAACCAGGTGGACAATCAGTTTCATATGAGTCAAGAGGAAGGTCGCGTCAATTTTGATATTGCGATCACTCCCATTTATTGTGTATGAGTTTGGAATCAATGGTTAACCACCTCTTGATATTGGGCTTAAGCCTTGGTATTCCGTTGATGCTTCTGAGCGTTGCCATCTGGCGACACCTAAGTCTGGCGACGCCTAAGTCTGGCGACGCCTAAGTCTGGCGACGCCTAAGTCTGGCGACACCTAAGTCTGGCGACGCCTAAGTCTGGCGACGCCTAAGTCTGGCGACACCTAAGTCTGGCGACGCCTAAGTCTGGCGGAACCTCTGGCGACCATCCAAGTGCCTGAGGTGGTAATAAATCAAAATAAATTATTTAGAAACATAAATTAAACTGAAGAGTACTACCCATTGTTTCCAAAGTAATGACCTTAACCCTTATCTAGGTCTTACAGCTTGGTTGTTGGAAAAATAACATTGTTACTGATTTGTGGTTCAAATTTTTAGCGCGCAATCGTTAGGCAGCGATGGCTGCAGGAGGGAGCCATATCCCGTAACTTACAATAATGGGTGAAGCTTCACTCTCCTCAGCTCGCACAACAACTTTTCGAATTGGATCATAGATTCTCACAAGTGCCAGTATGTACCACCATGTTTGCTATCTGTTGACATCGAAGCCCGAAGTTCTATGCTGAGTGGCTATTTGGACCCTCAAAATGCACCCTGCTCTGTTAGAAACAAAGAGCGCAAGCAATAAATAACGATTACATAGAACACTTTTGCCTCTAGATCAACATCGGCTTCTCTCTGTGCCACACGAGAACTGGGTTATTATTCTGAAACTTACGCTATACACACCATAACCTCCGAACATGTCGAAAGCAACTGCTATGACGGTAAGAATACCAATATTTTCAACAGGACCCAGCTGACAGGATATGAATCAGCGTGGAGGGTTAATTCTCAAAATGGAGACTCAGGTTGAAAGTGAGCGGATTGATGCGGATTTAGTTAAAGATCGTGAAGCAGAGTTCAGGGAGAATGGATATCTTTCTTCAATAAGACGACTAAGCATGAGATCAACCACGAGAAGGTTACGGAAACCACCGTTTACGATGTGCCGAAGGGCTATGACATATATCTCCGGGGTCCCAGTGGTTCTGCCTCTGGTTCAAAAGAGACTTCTAATTAGCTTCTAAATGTTCTAGTTTCAGCTCAAATGCCTTATTTACATCATAACCCGCGTCATGTCCTATCCAGATCGTGATTCCAACGTCCTGAGTGCTATCCTTTGGAAAGAGGGTTGAAACGCATGAGGTTGTTGGAGAACCTTGCTCCCTTTCGAACATCCAGTTCTTACTGCTTACTATCCAATTTCGATATGGTTGAGGCATATTTAATATAGAGCTGAAGGGTCCATTGGTGAACATATGTTTCATTTCTGCGAGAATCTGTCAACGGCGGACCTCAACCCATGTTATGATTCTTTCAAACCTCTATTTTCATTGCCTGGGGCAACAGAAGTCGCGTTCGCTATACTCGTTGTGCGACTTTCCGATGCGGTGTTCCGAGATGGATTGAGGATTTCTTCGTGAAAAATTAGCCACGGCCGATCACTTGGAAGATATTGAAGACTTACTTTGGACAAACGAATCAAATAGCTGGTTGTTCTTTAATTGCCCGTGTTCTTTAAGCTCTGTTAGGCTCTTGCGTATTATGTCAGGCCACTCAGGATGTTTGACCGAAGATATCTTGTCGAATACTTGGTCGAATACTTCATGACCCATGAAGGCTGATGTCCACTGAGACATTGGAAAGGAAATTGCCCATACAACCAAGCTATCAGGACTTAGATTTCGCAGTCTTTCACATCTTTTGGCCAAAGTTGCAGATCTATGTTTGCGTTTTTTTTAACGATAGCTGGTTTGGGAGGACCAGTAAAGATAAACGCCACGGTCCTTTGAAAGATAGCCGGCTTGGTCAGTTTCTTGCTTTCAAATAAGGCATCAATGCTGCTTTTTGCTTCTTTTATCAGTTGGGCACTGGTGGTCAATGTTTTTAAGGCCGGCGGCTGTATTGCACCTGCCTTCTTAGCGATTGATGTCGCCACCACACCAAGTCTTATCACCAGCTCGTTTAAGGGATTGCTTCCATTTTCATGATGCGACATATAATCAGTTGCCCAGCCCTCCAATCCTTCTACCAGCTCGCTCAGTCGTGCGATATTAGCCATTGTGTAGGAAGTGAGTAATGCAAGAAGAGTGATGCAGTTGCCGTGTCTCCTGAGCTCTGTGGATGCAGCAAGAACTAATTAAATTACTCAAGTACAAGAGTTTAGAACCTATATACTTTATGATACCTTGAAGTTCCCTGTAGCACTTATGTAAAATATGTAGCTCTACAGTACGTGGGGGCTGACTAATAGGCATGTAGACTCTCTAGTAGCCCCTGCTGCCTTCACAAAATCAAACGACGGTGTGCGCCTGAGGCAGTAAGGATGAAAATTCTAGGTCGCCGGCGGCGCTCACACACTAACTTAGCCATCTACTGCTCCTCCATGCCGAGTACGGATCTGCAAGCCTGCTTTCTTTGTAGAGCATTTCGAGGTTAGGTGATGCCAGCCGGCTAGGACAGTGGGCGGACGGGGATTATAATTTGTGTTTGCCATACAATCATGTTTCGATTAATTGTGCTTTACGGGCGTTTGTGCATTAACGTCTGCAACGCTAGCAAGCCCTTGGGAGCACTGGCCAGGCTGTGTTGACATGTAGTCGCGCAGTCTACGATCTGCTGTCGGGATGGATTAGACCATGCTGTGGATCTTGACTGGCATTTGCATATCCAGCGACAACAAGTTGGCTCCCATTTACGAGCACCAGAAACTGACTTTGCCGTTCACGTCGCCTGCTGATTTGCGATCGTATTAACTCATCATGACGGCTTGCTTTGCGCCAGATCTAATAACCTTCCAGGTTCCCTTCGAGGTCATGCTGACAAGGTTATCAAGCGTTGAGAACCATGACGTACATTGACTTACATGCCGAGGCAAACGCCAAACATAAATGCAACAAAGGACATTTACATGGCGCATTGCTCTCATGGAACAGTCCTGCAGCAAGCCCGACCAACCACATCCGAAAACTTCGGCTTCCCATGTATTCACGCGTGGCTTGGTACGAAAAGAGTTCGATGATGAATGGAGCCGGGCGTCCTTGTATTCCTTGGTGTCAGACGAGGATAAGAGAAATTTTCTGATGGCATGGCATGTACCACTGCCGCCAGAGCATCGGCGTTTGTCACCACGGGACCCCCGGCCGACTGCCTCTTGTGTGTTGGAGGCGTATGTGCCTTCATGAGTTCCAAATTGGATTAAAGAAGGCCCGCAATGATTCACATCTACAGAGTATCCGAATCAATCATAATGATTGCCATTCGGACCCCAGCTTCATCTTATCAATGCTTACCGGCTTCAATCTTTTGGTAAGTTCAAGGCAGCCAAGGTGTGTGTCGCAGAAGACTCCGTCCGGGACGAGCCATTTTTGGCGTAGCTTGTCAGCTAAGCGACCAAAACACAACCCCTGCGGAGGTTCTGAGCGACAGGGTCTTGAAGTCGGCGCCGGGGGCAGACGCCATCAGGACGACCGGCAAGAAATGAGCTCTATGCCACAACCAAATTTTATGGAGGGTGGTCTTGATATGGTATGGATTATGATCCGTCTCGTGGAGATAACTATGGCTTAGCAATGCATCATACATATGCACCCCACGGCCCCTTGGTCGCTGCGTTGCATATAATGGTCCTTTCTGCCTCTTCTTGATATCTCTGGCCTCCAGTCGATTGTCCCCATCCAAACCAATACACAATAGCTTGAAAGTTCTCCAAAATTTAATATGGACTCGTCCACCCCTCTGCTTATCATTATACCAGTTGTTTTGGTTATTCTTGGTCTCGGTATTTTTGGTGGCTTCAGAATATTTAAGTGGTAGTAATCAAGAACCAACGAATCTACACACTACACGGAAAGAGGTATAAACCCTGGTTCCTGTTGGAAGAAAATTATGCTGACTGGCTGTTGACAGGCACAAGCAAACCATGGTGGGAAGCCAACCGTGCTGATTGAAGACAGTGGGCGGAAAGGCATTAGGAAGTTGAGATAGCTACCTTATCAACTTTTCCATTGTATTTACCATATCTTAATATTCCGTTTCGCAATGAATGTGCTGCTTGGGCTAAAAGCTCTTTCCTCAGCCTGGTCTTGTTTAGTTGTAGCTGGTATCTACGTCCATTGTCACGTATGGCGAGCAAATGTGAGTTTGGGCGAACGTGCGTCGACTAGGACATTCTGGACTCGCGTCCATATTTACTTTAGACATAGTCACGGGTTAAGCCAGAGGCTTGGATGCCCTCGTCATAGAGACTGGCCGTGTCAGAAGCACTTGTGCAGACAGCAAGAGTTGGCCTCGTTACAAACTCACGGCGGACGGGGCATTGGCGGAGGTGATTTAACCCTCATCGGCTAGTGTGTTGAGAGTATAGAGCATGAATTAGATACCGACGGCTTTCTAGAGCGACGAGCCTGGGATAAGGCATCGTGCTGCCTCCTCGGCAGTCCTACAATCGCTAGCATACCAACAGAAAGGCTACTCGCCAGCTCAACGACGGGGCGTCTTGAACGGCGA
>JAHREC010000010.1:0-49035 GCA_020081605.1 Albifimbria verrucaria
GTCGGCCTCACCAGCCAAGCAGGGCAAGACCAAATCGCGGAGCAGGAAAGAATTACCCGTCAAGGCCCTTGTTGAAGAGGCAGGTCACAGCATACAGCATGCGAAGCGGCCGGGCGATGTTCCCCACCATGTGTGACGAGGCTCGGAGTGCTCGAAGGGAGGGGTGAGAGTAAACAAATAGCCCCCAACTTATAGGCTTCGGCGGCAACCTTAACCTTGGCCGGCGATAAAAGGCAAATTGACAACTACCAGCACAGAGTCGCCATGAGGATTGGTTGACAGACCCCAGCACGATATGTCGTGCCCGCACCACTCAACATCTTCGCGGAAGCAACTAACAGAGAGCCCGGGGAGGGGAGGGGCAGGGCCAAGCCAGTCAAATGATCATGACCATGTCCTCTCCCCATCTTCGACTCTACCAGATGGGGCTAGCCAGGATCTGTCATGCACAGGACCAACGGGCTGGCAAGTTCCCTGTCATTTTAGTCAAGTTTGGGCTTTCGTTGGTCTTTGAGGCTCTGCGGGTTGGGCTGAACATTACGGAGCAGTCCGTCGCCGATCGTATTACTGGTACGATCCGATATTCGAAAATCACCCACGCCGCGCTGTTGTCTAGTTGCTGCCTGAATCCTTGTGTTTTGCCCTTATCCTTGTTGCCTCTAACCCAACGCCTCCACCTGAGTAGGTTCGGAGATACCCGCCTAGCACACCGCACATAGATCTCAGCGTCGTATGCATTGCCGCGAATTCATGCCGTGAGTTTGTGCCGTGGCTTTGTGCCATGTTTCTGTGCAGTGTTTTGCTTTCTCTCTGGCTTTTGACTATAGGTATCTTCACCTGATACGAACAATACCTCAAGTCAGCTCTCAGTAGCTAGAAGAATCGACGAGTTGAACGACCTCAACGTTAGTTGTCCCCAAGGTGATTCTATCGAGTCGATAATCCTTGCCGCCGCCCTTTGTATCAATCATGTAAAACTCGGTGGTATCTCAGGGGACCAACAAGCAGTCTTATGTCTGTTGGCCGAGGCTCTTTGAGTGGCAGGCTTTGTCCTGCAGGCTTTGTTTGTGTTGTCATGCATATGCATCTGGTCTGCATCAATGCGAAGGCGGAACAGGGCTCAAACATAGATGCCTACATCGGATCGGGCTGCTGTTTGAATGTAGGCGCTGCGACGATTCCGTCGGTGGTATGCCGGTCATTCTGGTCCCTGGGGTTGGTATTTAGGGAAGGACTCCACTCGTGGAACTGGAGGCCCCTTAATATGAGATCGAATCCCATTTCTTTATCTCTCTAGTCGGCCTTCTGCCATTTTTCTTATGCTTCGTCTAACATCATCCATAAAACCACTGGGTGTCGATGACCGCCCGTATGTGTATTCAATTCCTCTTCACGCCATTGGTGCGGCTTTCACACAGCCTATTGAACGCAATCCATTCCGTTCGAAGACGAAGTAGCTTGAACATACCCTCTGCCCCTGGTCGGATAGTCAAGAATAATAAGCCGTTATCAAAATCTCAGAAGTGGCAGATATTCATTCTGTGTAGGCAGTCTATCCATTCCTAACCCGGTACAACGTGCTAACGCAACTCCACAAGGCTGTTGCCGCATATGTGAGCCGATCTCTTTCACGTCGATCTTTTCGTATTGTTTCCAAATGGTTAAAGACTTTGGCATTACCAAAGACCCTGAGCAAATCTTGACCTATATTGCTATGGTCACCTCGATATTTACCCTGTGCGAATTCTTCACGAGCACGCTATGGGGAACGTTGAGTGACAGAATCGGACGTAAGCCGGTCTTGATGATCGGGCTGGCTGGGACAATCATCAGCGTCCTGATCTTCGGCTTCGCGCAAAATCTCACAACTGCCCTAGTGGCGCGGGCCTTAGGCGGTCTTCTCAACGGGTAGGCAAAGCACCACGAGCCTCTCTCTCACTTCTGAAGAGCTGACGATACCCTTTCACAGGAATGGCGGCGTCATAACCACGGCTGCGATCGAGTTGGTCGAATCCAAGGAGGACCAAGATGAGCAGAGACAGGCTACGACGAAGACCAACGAGAACGCAACTCGTGTATCGGCCATTGTGCAATTGATGTGGAGCATGGGGTATGTTGCTGGATGATGGCATTGATGAAAGCAGCGCATTGACGCGTATCAGGTCGACCATCGGTCACATCATCGGAGGCTACTGTGCGCGCCCATGCATACTCTATCCGAAGATATTCCCCAAGGGCAGCATTTGGGATACCTACCCATACCTCCTACCCAACCTAATCAGCGCAGGCATCCTCCTCATCGGCATCGTAGTTGGTCTTATGTTCCTCGAGGAAACGCTTGAGGTGGACAAGCGTCAGGAATACACATGGAGACAAGCGGTTGGTTACGTCTTCTCGCTGTTCTCCCGAACCGTCATCTCTCCAGAAGGCCAAAGGCTTCAGGGCGGCAACCCCGGAGCCAACTACAGAACCAACCATGGAACCAACTATGGAACCAACTATGGAACCAACTATGGAACCAACTATGGAACCGTGGACGCTCGGGACACCGCAGGCCAGCCCCACAAGAAATTTACCCGACAACTGCGAAGACAACTGCAGCTCATGATCGCTTCCGTTGGAATCTTGGCATTGTACGTACTAGTATCGATGATCCCAGTCTAGTTTACCCCGTTAATGCCATGCAGCCATAATATGACTTTTGACCAGCTGTTCCCTGCGTTTTTGAGCGCCAGCGCTCCAGAGAAGCCTATCCGTGAGCTTCCTTTTCGATTTGTAGATGGCTTTGGATTTGCGACGGATACAATCGGCACCATCATGTCGTCCCAAGGAGTCATCTCCCTCTTCTGCGGCTACGTTGTACTTTGCTGTAACCTACTTAAACATAGACCCTTACGCCTGCTCCGGATCATCGCCGCCTTTTACATCCCTCTCTACGTCGTCACCCCTATCTGGTACTCTTGCCACGTAAGATACAGATGGTGGGCATCTTCGTTGTGGGTTCTTGGAGGGCTGTTTTGATCGCTATGGCGCAACCTTGCCATAACACCCTGATCAACAACTTGCTGGCGGATGGTGATAATCTCGGAAAGATCAACGGGTCCGCAGCGGCGACAGCAAGCCTGAGTCGAACATTCGGCCCTATTGTATCGGGCTTCCTTAACTCGACGGGCTTGAAAATCGGTTATTCAGTGTTGCCATGGTGGTTCAGCGGCTTCGTTGCATCCTTGGGAGCGCTCATCAGCCTTGGGATCAGTGAAAGCATACCTCAGGCTGCCGATGACGAAGAAGCGAATATGTGATCAGGTCGGGGCTCTTGAGCAGACATTTGAACGCACAGTTATTGTGGGTTCGGCTATTACACATTTGTCAAGTATACCATGGACTGGCTCAAGATCTGGAAATGTGGACTCCATGGGGAGATCATGATGAGCAGGAGCCTCAGTTGCGAGGTATGGTAAACGTCAAACGCCAATAGGGTAGAGTTGCTCTATGTAAAGCTGCTTACGTATAAAAATATTGTTGCCGTGGTGGGCATGATGTTCGCAATGGCTCGTTTATAAACCCACACTCCGTTAACGGTCTTTAAAGCCAGTGACGTACACGCTCCTACTACATTTTAGTAGGACCAGATCCAACCGACTCAGTGGAGTCTGCTATCAAGGATCATGGGTCATGGGTCGTGAATCATGGATTATGGGTTGTGAATCATGGATCGTGGGCCGCCTCTATCAACTCTCAAGACAGATATACCGATATAAAGGAAAGTGGCGAGGAGGTGGATGCGATATGACGGGCATTGCTGCCTTGTTCACGATTAGGTCTGTTTCGCAACTCGGGGCAGCCATTCGTGGTTTGGCTGCTCCAAGTGTCATACATCTAATCGACCAGATGAATTGGTATAGCCGTCAACTCCTGGCGGCCTAGGGATATGGGCTTTGTTCTGCAATGGGCGTCTTTTCTGCTTGCATTTGCACAATACCTAGGATAAAGAGATCATGTTGGCTCACCTCATCACGCCTATTTCATCCCAGTTACTGTCCTTATCACAAATTGGGCGGGCGGTCCAGCTTTCTACACGAATCTTATTCGCTACTAAGCTGAGTCTATACGAATTGTCTCCATGGCACGAGACAGAGGAGCTTCAACACCCGGGTCTTCTTTCCCAACACCCGTCGTAGAGTACAGCTGCAAAACAACCAGTAGCGACAAGAAATCACTGCGAGTCTACTGCAGGGGCGGCGGTCCCGGTTCATAATCCAGTTGACAATATACCGGCTCCGCCGACCCTGATGCCGCTCACGTTCGGAACACTTAGTGTCAAGTCAACGTTGTTTCAACGGGCACCGCCCCATGGCGATAGGTATACGCAGCTGTGGAACAGCAACCTGCCTTATGTTCTGGCCAACATTGATGATCGACAGCCGCTCAGAAACTGAAAATGCCTGCTGGGGACAGAGGGATCAAAGGAGTGTAAGCGAAGTACCTATTGCTCATTCCACTCCTCCACGACAAGTCTCAGTTGGTTCTCCAGGCACACAAGCTAGTCAATGCCTTCCGCCCCTGGGTTAGGATCCGCAAGCACCCTTTCAAATAGGCTCCCCACATCCACGAGTATTGATTGCAGGATTTCTTTGGGCGCACGGCGCAAGTCATCGTCTGTCTCACAGGTAAACCCTATCCACTGAGGAGCCCACACCAGGCCAGAGCCTATTCTTGCTATCCCACAAACAGGAAGGTCCTCCACGTGCTCTTCAATGTCAAACCTGCTGACTGGTCAATGAAACTGACTGGAGATACAGCCATTGAGCCAGACCGCAAGGAAACCCACCTTGTCCAGCCTTTGGCGCTTCGATGGCTCTTACGCGTTGTGGCTACCAGGCAGCCAAAAAGTCCCTATATGTGATTAATGCGCAGGACCTTGGTGAAGAACTGACGGCTGAGGCGAGCTGGGGAAGATGAGGGTAGAATTGAGGTTTAAGATTGAGGCCACCTGCACTGAGGCTTCTATGCCAGACGAAAGGAGCAATTACATAACGAAGGGATGGCGGCTTTTATATGAATGTTGTCGTTGGGAGATCGGAGGGAAGATGGGATGAAACACAGCCCGGCACAAGGCATACTGCGAGGCAAAGGAGGCTAGTTATCGCATGACTTGGAATTGTAAGGTAGCAACAGCTGTATAGTCGCAGAGATGCGATGTGGCGCATTGGACGCCTCCAGCGCCTGCCAACGAAAGAACGGTCTAGTCATCAGAGCGACGAGTTCCCGTCCAGGCGCACCACACAGGCGCACCACGACACCGGCAGTGCACGCTCGTTAACCACCTGCTGGGTTACATTGTTTCTCTTCAATACACTGATCCTCGGGTTTTCGCAATGGTCAAGCCTAGGCACTTGATATCTCTTCGTGGCCGCAGTTGGTTATCTTCTGCCTAGGCCAACACTGAAGGCTCGCCCCGAAGAGGGGAGCAGAGGCCCGGCAAGAATAACCTGAAGATTGACCTGAGGCTCTCTGGTGGTAGCCTACAATGCCAACGCAGGCAATGTCGAAGGAGCAAAGGCACAAATGCAACGTCATGCAGCGCCTGGAGACAAGCTCATTCGTGGCCTTCAGTCTCAGAGCAAACCGAATGATAAGGGAATGAAAGATTGTAGCATTCCGTCAGCCCTCTCGTCTTGGCCACTATTTTCCAGCCGTCCAGCTGTCCAGTCACCATTGATAACCATCTCAGATACAGTTGGCAGTGCGCCATGCGGCTGTGCGGCTGTGCGGCTGGGGTGCAACACATAAAGCACTTCTAGGGCGAACTGCCAAAAGCCTACACTTCTCTCCGATGGTAGAGCACATGGTTCGCCTGTCGTGTGCATGGGAAGGCAGCAGCATGACAGCTTTCCAACTTATATCCACTTCACAAATGACCCATGGGTGGATTGAGCCAAGTGAATGCGGACAGTCTCTATGACTGGTACCAGTGGCAGAGCAGGTGGGTACGCCGAGGGCGTAGGCAACGCTCATAACACACTATCGCTCACCTTTCGGGGCATCTCATGATCACATCGCCATAGCTGTCCGTTGGGGTCAGCCCACCGTTAGATGAACGAATGACCTCATACAGGCAGCCTTCAGATCCGTCACCCCTTTGATGGCTGATCCCTCCCGCAATCTGCTATATAGGCTGCGACAGTGGTAGCAAGCCCTCGTCATGTCCAAGGGCATCATTTGATCAGCAAGCTGTTCTTCGGGGTGTCTGGACACGAATTAGCAAAGTATTGAAGCCTACGCGGCCCTACGCCTAGACTACGGACGCAGTAGTAGGAACGGTAGTAGGAACAATTGCTCCTCTTGACCTAAACAAGTGACGAATGAGGAAAGTTTGATTTACAGAGTAGGTTAGAACTTCGTTTTACGGCCGAAGACGTCATTTATTCACGGCACGTCTCGATAGTATACATATGGCAAACCATGACCATGGGCCTTACGGCAGAAACCACCAAAAGTAAAAGCCATCGACTTCCATGCCTCTTCTCCTGCATCATCGTTGTTTCCGGTGATATCACTATGCGAGATGGTGGTCAACGCCGGGACAAGCATTCCCGATCACTACAGCTGGCAAAGCATATAACCGCACAGAAAGGCTGCCGCTCGATGCATCGTATCCCCTTTGTTATATCGAATACCAGACATAAGTGAGTTGCATTCCAACCTGACTAGTCTCATAAGCTCAACTCTCCTTCGTGCTTCCCATCCTCGAAGCGGTCATATTCAATTGCTTCCAAGTGTACTCTTCAGGTTGTCCCAGAATCTTGCGCATGCTATGTTGTCACTGCTGTCGCCCCCAGAGATACGTTGGAAATAGTTGATTATGGCAGACTCATCTCGCTACATGATGTCGGAGCGTAGGTATGCCTCTGTCTTCCTGCGTATACAAAGCAGCCCATGACCAAGCGTGTCTATGACCTGGCCTGACGATCCAGGCCTGCCACCGGGCTTTCGGGCGCGGGATCAAGCGTCACCAAAGCAGCCATGGGAGGGAAGACAAGAGTCGATTATAACCTACTAGAAACACATCGAAGTACAACTGCGGACCTTGTTTAGGTGGCAACTTTGTCAATGATGTCGGCAGGCACGGCGTAGAATGCGATGGCGATGATAACGTAGAGACCGAGAAGCATGGCGCCTTCGAGATAGTTGGACTGGCCATCCTGGAGGGTTTAAGTGACAACCAGGACGGAAACGGCAAACGCGACGGTTTCAACTGAAGACAAGGTTGGTATAAATCAGCGTACCCCAGTAGACCAAACCCCGACTTACACGTTTGGAAATGGAGAGTCATACCTTGTCCGATGATCCAGCCGACAATGACAAGAAAAGGAGTCATGAACAGGGCAATCTGGATGCTGGAGCCGATGGCGACGCCCATGGCAAGGTCCATCTTGTTGCGCAGGGCAACTACAACAGCGGTGACGTGCTCAGCCGCATTGCCGACAATGGGAATGAGAATCAGTCCGATGAAGGTTTTACTGACATGTATGGTCTCGACAATATCCTCGATACTACCAACGAGATATTCGGCGCAGATGGCGACCAGAACAGTAGCGACAACAAGGACGACACCGGCGGCGACAGGGCCCAGGGTTGGCTGCTCGGCTTCGTGTTCTGCACCGCCGTTGTTTTGGCTCTCAGGCTCGAAGAGGTTGCTGTGGGTTCGAAGTTGGAAAACGAGGTATAGGACGTAGAGCAGCAGCAGAATGATGGCGGTACCACGCGACAGAACAAGCACACTGCTGGTCTTCTTGTCGTTGTCAGACCTAGATTGGCCAAGGACAGCGTAGAGCTGCTAGCACGTTAGCGCATCGGTTCACGATGAAGGTCTAACAGTATCAACTTACAGCAGCAGGGAGAACTAGGGACGCAGAAGACAGAGTCATCAAGGAACAAGTGGTTTGTGCTGTACCAAAGAGAATCTCTGCTCGGTTCCCTGGCCATTGCGTCCGCGATGAACCAAGCCTCCGAGAAAGAAGCACATTCCCATGACAAGCAGGAGATTGGATAGAATAGAACCCAGCATAGAAGACTGCATGACTCCGATCTGACCGTCCCTGAGCGCGATAACACTGACCTGGGCATGGTTAGCATCGACGCTGAAAAGAAGAGACAAGATTGATCACATACAATCAGCTCGACGGCATTACCAAATGTTGCGTTCATCAATCCACCCAGCGTCTCACCAAGCTTAATGGCAAGCTCCTCGGTCGCAAACGACAAAACAGCGGCGAGAGGGATAATGGCCAAGAAGTTGATGGTGAAAACAGCAGTAGAGCTCCATCCGAGATGGCCGGCGATGATGCCGATGGGCACCATGATGAGAAGGAAGTTCACATAGTCTATGTAGCTGTTGGCATCACCGTCATGTTGTGGATCGAGAGGACGAGGATGGGGATAGGCCTACTGCTCAAGACCGTCACCTTGATGACGTGGAGGACATAGGCGAGGCTCCGAACAACGCGGTTCTCGCTGTCTATGCCGGGCGTGTACTTGGTGTTGAAAAATAAGCCAAAGAAGCCAAAGAAGCCAAAGAAGCCGCTCGACCGGTGGTGATCGTTGCCGTCATCGTGCCCCGACGGGACTGGCCCGCCATTGATCAAGGGAGTGCGCTCACTGGCGTCGCTGGAAGATTTGTTACCCATTAGGCGTCTGATTTTTCGAGCAAACCGTGGGGAGCTGTGGTCGTAGTAGTAAGTTGGTTAGCATCGTAGCCAGCGTCAACCTTGAACAGAGCGCATGACGATCAGTTCGCGATGCGAAACACGAAGGGCAGGGAAACGACAAGACAGGTGCTCACAGATACAGAACCGACACTGCCAATTGAGCTGGTCTTACTGGCAGTCCAGAAAGGAGTAGAATCCAACAGGTCCAACAGTCACGTTGCCCTATGCGCACCGAAATCGTACAGAGACGTCGCCGAGTAGAGAAGACAACAAATGAGGCCAATGGAGGATCTCTGAGTAATTGTAGGATGACAGAAAGGGAGTTATGTTTCCAATGAAAATGGTTGGCAAGGGGGACCAACAGCGCCCTACGCACAGGACAAGTCATCAGAGTGGACTAGCGTGTTGCAGGGTTCCAAGCCACCACCAATGTCTGCTCCAGGTGTTGCGCAGGTTTGGTGGGTGAATTACTTCACATAACAGCACGATTTAGACATACATAGTAGATATTTGACAGGGGCGACCAGAGAGCTGTCGAGGCAACAGTCAGGCTCACCATAGGTTATGGCCTCTTGGCCTCCACATCCGCTTGGACGGCGGGGGCAACCGGTCGAAGTAGAGAGGAAAGGCGCCTCACAGAGACCGAGGGACAGGCTCGATCACTGTCTCGATGCCAGTGTGATCGCTCATGAACCGATGCCACAGATTGACATTTGTCCAACTGCTGGAGGCTTGTCTCAACTGCTGGAGGCTTGCCCAATTAACTGGAGTCTTACCACATTCAATGAGATAGCGGAACCGGTTGTGAGTCTCTTGAGTCTAGCTCACGTCGCAACCGTTGAAGAAACAAAATGCGACCCGAGCAGGCGCCCACTACAACGTGAACATGCGTAGTGACGATGACCATCCAGCCATTCAGCTTGCCAGGCACCGGGGTCATCGCAACAGAGATCAGAAAAGTATGACCTTGGACACCCATGCCTTCCGCATGTTCGTCATCGTGTCCGGTAATGACAATGTCCGAGATGATGATCAGCGTCGAGACAAGCGTTCCCTTACCGCTGCGGCTGGCAAATGCATAGCTTCACATAAAGGTTGCCACCCCAGGTTGACAGGGAGAGTGCCACGGAACTGCGATGGAGACATCCGAGTGGTCGACTGGGAGCAGGTAGTCGTCGTATCGAAACCCAAGGGACATGGCTAATTTCTTTCTTTCCTTCTCTTGTTCTCTCTTCTCTCGGTAGTCCTTCATGCAGCGCAGCCATGGGGGTGGCGAAGGGGGAAGGGGAGCTGGGGCTGGCTGCAGAAGGCCTACCATGCTGAGGAAAATCAAAAGGAGACCGGTCAAAAGCAGACGCTGTTGGCTCAGCGGCCCTCAAGAAGTGTGTCCAACCTTGCTTGGCGGGTTTAAAAAAAAAAAAAAAGAAAAAAAAGAAGAAGAAAAAAGAAAGAATATAGGAGATATCTCAAAATACAAGTAACTACAATACCGCCTTTTAAGCATTTCATGTAGCAAAGTTTTCGCTTCCCAACCGTCAAGCAGATGTTTCTCATCGTAGGCTTGATTGTCTGTCGTCTGCGAGAATCAGCGGGGAAGCAAGGCAAAAAAGGACAAGGGCTGTGGGAGATTAAACCGTTCTAACCAGAGTGGGCAAATCGCCACACACACCCAGACGATCAAGCCTCCTCCTTGTCTTTCGTTCGACCACCCCATGTCAACAAACCAACTGTCTGTGGACCTGCAGGTCTAATTAGTGCCTCAAGGGCCTGCAGGTGAGGTGAACGTGGGGAGGGCGGATGCAGGCAAACGAGGCAGCCAGATCGTGGGAGCCGAGACCGTGCCACGGCCGGGGCCCTTGCTGATGATGCAGATGCGCCCATGTCACACACGACGATTCTCAATGGCACACTGACACCCTATGATTCATTCCCCACACCCACCACTACCATCCCCCTGCCTGTTCCTGTCGTCCACTCGTTTTGAGATGTGGTTTCCGTTTTCGGGATTCTGCGCGCTTAGCCGCTTTCCATTTCATCAGCCACGTTTCCATGCTCAGCCACTGCTTGATGTATTTTCCATATGCTCAGCCACTACTTAGGAGCAACTTGAAAGATGTAGGGTAGTTGCACTGAAAGGAAATTTATTATATAACATGGTCGCCTCCGTTTGAAAGATTGCTTCAAGTCATCAGTATGCTACCCAATCTTGAACGAGATATCCCCTCGAGAAACTGCCATTGCGTTGAAAAGGTGGGCAAAAATAACTTGGCGCGATCGCCAGTGGCGGTTTCACTCGGCCGGCATCCCATCCCAACGTCGGCAGTGATCACATCCACATCGCCGTGGCAGATGTGACCTAGTTTCCGAAATGAGTGCCAATCGTTCATGACCAACACACATAACTTGCACAGATGGCTACATTTGAAGCTTAAAAGTTATCATCCAAATCATCTGCTATCTCTGAATCAACAAAGCCCATGCATGTCATCTATAAGTATGAACTGCCTCGCTGCCTCATTGCCACCAGGCCTCATATTGTCAGTATAACCAGGACATTTTCAGATCATGCACTTTTCGTTCTCAGTCTCTGCGCATTGCCGTAGCAATACAGCTTTAGACATTTCCTGGGTGGCTGACCATCTTCTGTGTGTGCAAAAGAAGGCAAACAAGCAAAATTAAACAATAGAAAACGGAGACAATGTCCCCAGTGATGTTGTAACGTTCGAATAGCTTGTTACGCCAGCATTTGAGAAGTTTTCTGTAAGACAGTCAGTTAGAATTTGGTCAACAGGAACCTAGCCCCGGATTGTAAATCAGGTTCAGATGACGAGAGCAGTAGCAGTACCAGCACATCGGGTGCCAGTCACGCAAAAAGCTTCAAGGAAGTCTAACCTAATAACTGAACTCCAGTCAAATTTATTTTGCTTCCCTTATTGTTCCGGTCACGTGTTGAAGGTTTGGTCTCACTTGTGCGTGACCTCAGAGCCTGCTTATCCCAGGAGCCTCAGAGGTTAGAGGCCTTGGGTGCCGCATGACGTCCCTTTCAATGCCAAGGAGTTTAATAGACAAGACCATAAACAGATTGACGTACTTCAGGAAAAAGCATTCTAACTCAGTCATTGGATCGGCCTCACTCGACTTAAAATCAGGAAATGGCGGAGGAAATAGAGCTTGCACAACTGCCCGGCCACGGGGTGGGTCTCCAGTGCGAAGGGCTTGCGGTGCAATAATACTTGAATTTGGGCAACGGATTGCTCAAACGCTTTGCAGACCTTACTACCTGACAAGTTAGAGAGCACACAGCAACTTTGTCAGGGTCGAAGCTAACATGCCATCCAGGGTCATGACTTACCGAAGGTATTTCCATTTGTCCCCGCCCGATTAATGAAGCGTATGTCCGCCATGCGCTTTTTTGGAGGCAAATGTCGTAAATTTTCTCATATAATTCCCGGATGCGAGAATCTTCAAGGGTATTCTTGGTGAAGGCTAACAGCTTCCAGCCGCTCCAAAGAAGATATTCTTCTAGATACGTTTTACCCACGGTCCTCAAACACGTGGCTGCACCAGGGTAAAGCAGCATCACAATGCACAGCGAGCCATCTGCCTGGGAGGTGAATGAGTTTACCCTCAGAACCCGGGGTGGACTGACAATGCCATGGCGGTGCGAATGGTAGAACCAACATTGACAGAGCGCAGGTCGAACTCGGTGGTATCCAGATTTGAAGGCTGGCGAATGCGATCACGGATCGCTGATAGTAGTTGCTCGACTTGATGATCCGAGACCGCATTGGCCTTGGTCCTGAAATGAGCTGTGCCACCAGTTACCACGAAAGCCAAGATGTTCCGCATCCTACCGAGAACCAAGACACGACGCAAGGCAGTAGATCGGGTAGTTCCTGATGACCGAGTCGTGCTACGTAAGGTTGGAACTAGGCCAAGTAGGTTCAGGGCCGGGAGTTCTAGCCAGAAGTAGCTCGAGAGTTGCAAGTATGGTCGCAATGAAGTGAGCCAATATGTCCACAAGCCCAGAGAGACAAGAGCGAGAATGGAGGTGCAGTGGCCGACGAAGCGCAGCTCGGATGTTTGACGGAATTAGCTTGAGACGAGCGGGTCCGGTCTTGTCCTTGAGATCAGCAGGTTTGTCAATGGAGACGGAAGTGGAGGATTTGGCCTCTATGGCTTGACGAGCATCATGGATCAGAGCATAAGATGCTTACCATGGATAGATCTGAACGTGTGGGCTGACCAGTATGTGTTTACGTACGCGTGTGTTTATGTTTGCGTGCGTGAATATGCGTGCGTGAATGTGTGTGCACGCGCGGGCGAAATGGAAATGGAAGAGGATAGAGCAGGAAATGAGGACTGAAACCAGAAGGTCTGATGCTTTATGATGTAGGATAGTTCAAGCATAAAATATGGGAGAAGCCAAGTAGCAGAGTGAAGATAGGCCTCAAAGTTGACTTGTCCCTCGCAAAGGCTGTCACTACCTTGTGGTGGTGAGAGAAGAGACAACAGAGTCGTGAAGTGGAAAAACGACCATGCGGGTTCAGACAGACATGGGCGAGGACGATGGCAACGGGGAATTAAAGGAACACTCTGACCGGATGGCAAGAGCGTTCAGACAGGGATCCTAACCCTTGTCTCTTGCCCACGCTCCCGATACCATTGCCATCCCCAACGCACCAATGACACAACCCAGACAGAACATGGGATATAGTGATTTGAGTCAATACTCGATAAACCCTGGCACCAATACTACGCATTACGGTAACCTTCAACAGCATCATCACCGCCTTTTCCTCAAATGAAGATCAATTTCGCACAGGCCAGCTACGCTCAGACGCTGTTCAGCTCGTAGACCTCTCTGGTTTCGCCGTTATCTGTAGCCTAGCGTAGCGTAGGCGGCTCTGGTCACGCTCTGTCGTTGTCGAACGGGCCATGCCGTCTTCGTCGCGTAGGCTCCCGACACTCTCTTTACTTTTTGTTTCATTTTCTTATCATTTTCTTCTCTTTTCATTTCTTTTGTCCCCTCCCCGTCCCTCTCCCTTCCCCACCCCGGTTTAAGGCGCGGTTGCCTTACTTGAGCCTCATCGAGGTGTCCGCGAACCACATGCCGCATCCAACCAGCAATCTTAGCTGTTGTTAATATAGGAGTGGAGGATTTTAGGCCGAATCTACTCCGCATGCCGAGCGGCAAACGAGTGCCAAGCACATACCGCTCATGCTCCTATTGATGTTGGGCTTCCTCTTGTGGTCGTTGCGGCCGTCGCTTCATGACAAATTCTTGGTCAAGCCCTTGCACAACATGGGATTCCCCTGTTCCCTCTACGCGCATCACTCTTTCCCCTGCTTGATTCGGCATTGACGTTTGGCGCGTATGGTATGGGCTGGGGATGGTTGTAGTAGTCATATCTGCCCGCATTGTTGTGACCACACCCCATCCATGCATCAGTGCAATGCAAGTCTCGAACGTACGATGCATGCTTGGCTGATTCGGTGCATGACTTTCTTGCCACACAAACATGAGGCTTGCGACTGAGGTCTGCCTCGAGAGGCCTGTGTCGTGAGATCCTGGTTCAGTTCCCCAAGTTCGTCACTTCGTGGAGTGGCATGGTGAAAACCAGTCACAATATGATTATAGCGACCAGCTATTCCTTGCCCAGCGTTGCCTGGTGGCTCGTCCTTTCAATCGGCAATCTTTCTCATCTTCGTCAACGCCAAGGTTGGAGGGAATCAAAGCAAAGACTTCAAACAAAGCCCCTGCTTTTCATGGATCATGAGATGAAATGCCTGAGATTGATTCTTGGAGGTCCATGAGCCGGCTGACGTGGTGGCGAGATTGCGAGTCATCCGAATTTTCCTCTTTGAGGGAAAAAGAAAGTATCAGTCCTCTAAAGTGAGTCACTACCACTTCAATCAATACATCACAAGATGGCTCACTTGTTTCATTGGAGGCTCGTGTCAATAATGCGGTTGGCTTATTTCTGCCTGCCGTGAAGTTCATTTCCTAGCAGGGCAAGCCACTGTGTGTTAGCTTATTCGCAATCCAGCTTCTCCCTCCATGGCTGCTCAGCTACGCTGTGAGCGACGTTGTCAGCGAGCAACGACAAAGATGCCTATCTCCTTGGCCACGGCTCAATGGGTGTACGTAAAAAAGTAGAGGAACAGAGTAGAGGCTTTGTACACTTGCCTGGTCATGAGCTTGCTGAATCAATCTGTGGTCACTACGGTGGAGAACGGGTGAAGGACAGGGTAAATCGGCGGGGCTGCCAGATGCTTCACCACCTTTGAGGCTCTGCTGCAGATCAATCACTAGTCGAAGCGATTTACAGAGTCCATAAGCCAGGGGCGACGGGGCAGACGGAACGGTTACCGCATGGCGTAACATCAGTGCGGATGTAGTGTTCACCGTAAAACAAATTCAGCTTTTGCTTTTTATGGGGAGGCTAGAACTACGGCGCTGTCCCATGTCAATGCCAATGGATCTATCTGTGAAGCTAATCCAGCTATCCACGCAGCCGCTACGCTATTGTTGGCTGAATGTCAACTTGGCCAACGCATGCTCATGCTGCATCACATCTTCTGCATTGCGGTTGAGGCAGATTCTCTTTGTACAATGTATCATTTAAAAGCCGGTATCCTCATCAGCCTGAGATATATCGTCCGAATCTCCACGTGCAGGTGGGAAAAATGTCTTCGACAGCAAGATGGGCTCTCCGTTAGCGGCGAAGAAATTGACAGCTTCTTCAGTCCGATATTATCCACGGTATGTTTGAACGCAGGTCTAAATGCTGTCACTACGAAGACCTTCGTAGTCGCAACTGCGTTTGGGTCCACTTTCAGCCTCCGGCCTCCGACCTCCGGTTTCCGGCTTGCAGTGACTCTATCTTATCTAGCATGAAGCCCCACGCGGACATCCGGACTCGTCGCCGCGGATCCACAGCCGAACTTTCAAAAGCCACTCCTCATGCCGCCCGCGTACTATGGCCTCGCTACGACATGCGATAACTCTCCCCAAAGGTACTTACGCAAGCACGGCCGGCTCAATATGACGCCGGAGCTAGGATGATGGTGCCGGGAGAGGTTCCGCTTGTTTGTTTCTATACCTTCCACCTGAGTGTTAGCAGACTCGCCATGAAGTCAACGAGGACGGCTACACTATTAATACGCTGTGTAGAGTTACACTTTGCAGATGAAATGAAGGAGGTAAATGCACAGCAGAAATGAACCTGCCCTGCCAGGGTCTTGTAATAGAACTACAGAACAACGATAGGATTCGACGCAGGTGCTTTTAGGTCTTCTGCTGCTACCGGGCAAACTGCTCGCTCCCGCGCCACGCGTCGAGGTGGCAAGCTCGACAACTCTATGGCTGTTGAGTGATTACATCGCACGATGAGCTAGTGCTAAGTACATATTGCTGCCACTTCCCTGTCCTTTTCGGACGCGTGGGACAAGATACAGAGTGAATTATGACCAACAACGGCCGGTCATCATCATTGCGGCTTGACTAGTCATGTATCTCTTCTCTACTCGATGTCGCGGCTAACAGACAACTACGAGAAGCAACGTCTCGCCTCTTGTTTCTCATATCGTTCATAACAGACGTCCGGCGCATCTTCAGCAATAGCGAGCGCATCAAGCGCACTGCAGAAAGATTCAAGCAGCAGAGTCAAAAACGACATCAGGATGGTCGGCGTGGATCAGTGCATCGATAAAGCTCTTACTATAAAGAATATTGAAATCTACTGGATGAACGCTGATGATTGCCAGGACCTGGAAGATCCAGTTGACCTGAACAGAGTACGGGCTGCTCCCCACATTCACCATACCCCTCCATCTTGCCACAGCATATGCGAATGGCACCAACCACCGGGCACATACTAGTGGAAGAAAACAGACTTGGCCACGTTTTCATCCGGGCTGTCTTGTTTCACCGGAGCAGGCCTACGGTCAATACAGCTTTACTATTTCAACATGTTGCCCAAGGACAGGCGTAATGGGATATTCACATGGTGGTATCAATTGGCGTGAATTGAATCTCCTTATCTGGAAACAAGAACGCAATAACGTAGCAGAGACAACTAACAACAGCAGAAATGAAAAAGGAAAACAAAACTCCTCCTTGACCCGGCTTCAAGCATCCTGCAGTACTACACTATGTTTCCACATCCTTCAGATAACTGCATGCGAGAACGGAAAAGGCGGTAAGGAAAAAAAGAAAAAAAAGGTCTCCCAGGTCTACCATCCGGCGAACCAGATCCTCTTCCCCGCCTAAGGCAACTACATTCAGGCGCCCTATCCCCAGGCATAGAAGGTAACATGGTGCCGTCACTGCGGCGGGAGTGGCTTCCTAGTGTAGGCGGTGGGCAACATCTGATATCTGATAGGAGCGTGCTGGAGCGACAAGTGACCACTAGCTGCCATGATTCACGACCGTATCTTCGAGCTGTGGGCTAGTATTCTCAGTAACGGGCAATTTGTGACGGTCTAGATACTACCATTGCTTGGCTTGGTGGTCGGGTCTCATACTTTGCAAAGGGATCTTGGAATCAATCTCTTTGTCACTTTCCTGTATGTAGTAGCATGCATTTGCTGCTGTTTCGAAACACCTAATGCTATGGTTTCTCATGCACTAGATATGCACGGTGGGGCATGATGACGTGCTACTATCTTCCGAATCAGTCATCATTCACAACCCATATGCAAACTGCAGCCACATATTCATGCGATTATCCTCTCCCAGAGTTTCTCAGCCAACATCCAATCCCCGCTCGACACGATGGTAGGAGAAAATGAAGATAAGGAACCTACTGTTTCCTCCCCAGCATCTTTTATCTCATGACCATTGAAATCGCAGTCGTAGCGATCATCTCCGCCCGGAGCGAGAAACTCTTCAAGCCCCACACCTACGACACCGGACGTCAATCTCGCTCTTGTGCACAGGCACGGGAGAGCCGCAAGGGCCATATTACCTTTGAAGTTAAGCGATATGGGGAACGCAAGGGAAATCGGAAACGAATTAACGGCACCCTCGGCTGCGGTCAAGGACACTCCAAAGAGACTATCCTTTACTCCTGGAAGCAGCACCGAACAAACCCCGACTTTCCAGAATAAAACTCTCACTAGTATAAATGCTGAGAGAATATGTGGCAAGTGCATCTTAGACCTATCTCATTTCGAGTGAAATATGCTCACATGTTTTTCTAAGACCTATGCCGACATCATTTATTCCAATGCATTATCAACGAGGGTTCAACCAGGTGCGAGATGTGCTTTGACTGCGACAGAGATTGCAAATTTGCCCAGGAAGAAGACGCTAAATCGACGATGGGCGAAAAAACGATGATCGGTTCTCTCCCGATAAGTTCGGAAAGGCTGATATACCCTCAAGCAAAGACGACCAGTCTTTACAACCAACAGGTTAGATCATGTGCACGGTGCTTCACATAGTCAAAAGTCTAATTGGATGCACACAGAGCGGGTCGACGACGAATCGCTGCGGGAGATTGAATCAACTACAGGCACTTCGTTACCTACTGGTAATAAGGCGTCACTAGGCTACAAGGCAGCTGTGAAGGCGGGCCGTAGGTGAACCCCAAATCAACGTCAGCCTAAGCCAGTCATACTTACCCCTTTCTAATACACGTGTTAGGGGCAATATTTGCCCTGGCATAGGATCCCGAACATCGAGAAAAGACCTAACCCTGAAACAGATGGCGGTGGTCAAACATCGCCTGGCCATATGACAATGCCTGCGATGTCCTCAGCCAAAAGGCGTCGACCAGGAGGTTGGAACATGACCCAAGTGCTGATAGGGCCAGGGGACTAATTGTGTGCATAAAGGTGTACCAGTTGTACAGTCAAGGCTTCCAAATTCTAGCTTTGCATGTACACAACGCCCCAATGCCACCTATGCGACTTTCCTGCCGCCCAGCCGGCTTCCTACTACAGCTACAAGCACGGCCCATAATAAACCTAGACCGGATCATGAAGTCAACCCGCTGACTCAACAAATACACTTATTCGAGGGCGTTAAAGACCACGAGTATCACGTGGTGGGACCCCATTCCGAAATCAGATGGGGCGGCCTCAACGGATTGATGCATAGGAACGATTCGTCCCAAACCTCGACAGGGAATATGACCGTACAGGCCTTGTCTCTCAAACCAACCATGGGCGTAAGTACCAACTATTTGCAAACAACGGGGCAGACAACGGGCCAGGCAACGTGGCAGTATGTGGAACATAATAGTGTTCATGACTACAAACAACAGGTTAGAACCCAAACCATATGCTGAGGAGTCAGAGGACTAATTAATAACGATTTCCTGTACAGGTAGGCACCCCTCCTGTGACTGGCTGGGTGTCAGGAATTGATGATGTGGGCCTGGACATTTCACTATGCCAACACTCCGACCGAAATGCTAACCAATCTCCTCCAACTCCTCCAACCGGCCCACAGGAATATACATCTCGTAATCAGGGATATCCGTACCCTCAGCAACGACCACCAACCATAGACTTTGACGATGGCTTAGGACCCAAGTACGAATTACATACATATGGTTGTGGAACGAATCGAGCGCAGAAGGACGCCATAGCCGATTCGGAGCAGGACACGGGGATGATGAACACCACACCTCAAAATATCTCGGCGCCGGATTCGTATCGAATAGGCAGTATAGGGAAACTTCTCAGCTCTATCCAATGAGTGGGTCCCAAGGCTTGTATTCTAATGTTGAATTCAGGCAAAAAGAGGCCTACATGGAGCCATGGATGAACCCTTCTGAAGCTGCAGGAACCCCAGTCTCCGCATCTACAAACAGTATACAACAAGACTTTTCTGTTGCTAAGCGAAGGAATTGGATTATGAAAGGAATTCATGTTCATGCGGTAAATATATTTCAAGCCTAATCCAGCTTTAGTGAACCATGCTCACATCTCTTCCTAGAGGACTGCCAGAGGCGTGGGACCCAGTGTCAAGATGACGACGGTGCAAGCCAGTATGACGCCTACAATCGTCGTAATGAGACATAAATACGGTCAGCATGACTATACTCCGCGGAGCTGCATTACCATTCCGTCGGCACATGATCGTGCATGGTCACATCACAATATGATTCGCAGATAATATGAGAACCGAAAAAGCAGAGAAGGAGATAAGGCCTGGTCCTCTGGCCGCACATTTTTAATTGACACAATATAACATCACACTCTTCACCGACGGAGTAGGTCTCTTTCCCAGGCTACTCCTCTTATCTGTGTTACGGCAGACACCGCCTGATGCGATTCGTATATAACATGCCTGTTCCCCAGCTTGTCTTTCTCTCGTTATTTGGCAAAATAGAAACAATATATGTACGAAATAAGCAGGGAAGCATGTATATCTCACAGCTACTTAACAATTAACTATGTCAAAGAAGTATGGCAGAAGAGAAGTAGAAAAAATAAAGAACGAGAGGGTAAAAGAGATCCGCTGGCAATATCAAAGAGGTACCATTTCACTATGCTATTAACCCTCGCATAGACCAGAGGGCGAGATCAAAAACAGGAAACCAGCATCGGAGAAACGCCACGCAATGATGAGATGCACCAGAAAAGAAAAAAAAGAGAGCAGGGCCAAGACTTTAAGATTAAAGTCAATCATGTTTGCGCTCTGAGGAGGTTAAGCGACATATATTTGAAAGAACCAGAGCAGCAAAAGCAAGGTCATAGCTCCGTGAGCCACACGCCTTGGGAATTTGTCTTGGGGTTGTCATTTGCTTCAAATTCCGAGCCATGACTATAGGACCTGGAAGCAAGATCCAGATGTCGATTGTGTACATAAGGAAGAGAACAGAAACGAACAGAAGGGTGAGAAGTCTACCGGGGTGAGCAGCTCTGGAAAGGAGAAATGTGGCGAGATAGCCGAGGATACGTGCTAACGGCTACTTTGCCAGAAGAAAGCTGTCTCGGGGTTGACAGCGAGTTTTAGATCATCTAAGCTGTCGGCGCACCGAGGGATGCGGGCTAATGCCATGCCGCAGGGCGTCCTGCAGTTCTGCGATTTGTGCCATCATGGCGAGCGAGTGCAGGGATTGCTGCTGCATTTCTGCAAGCAGCTTCTCGTTCTCCTCGCGCACACGTTTAATCTCGTCGCGCAGCTCCGTAAGCTCGCCCGACGCCTGGACCGTGCTCGATCGGCGCTTGCGCTTCATGCCGGACCTCTCGCTCTCGTCGTCGTCGGGCGAGTCCATGTCGACGGGCGGGCTGATCGCATCGATGTTCGTGTGCACGCGGCGGAGATGCTCGTTGAGGTTGTCCTGGCGGGAGAAGCCCTTGCCGGTGTAGCGTTTGCAGTTGGGATGCGGGCAGTTGACTGTCTTCTTCGGGCCGCCGTGCTTCCCGTGCACCTCCCGCTCGTGTCGCAGCAAACCACCGGAATATGTGAAGCCTGGTAGGTTCTCGCAGCCATCCACAGGACAGCGGTAGGGTCTCTCGTGCTTGTCCATGTGTTTGCTAGAAAAGGTCAGCGTTAGTTACTGTTTGTCCTAGAGAATCCAGGGTGTTTAACTTACTTCCACTCGCACTTGCGCGCAAACGTCCGAATATCCTCTTTGCAGTCTTCCAGCGGGCAGTGGAACCGTCCATCTGCCTGCTTGACTACATCGCGAGCCGGCTTCGAGATGTGGTTCGAGCGTGGCGACGGAGGAGAGCCGATACCGGGCGAGGGTTCCTTATGCTCATGCTCGGGCAACGGGCCGGACAGCTGGGGCGTTTGCAGCGGCACTGGGGTAGGGAAGGGAACTCGGCGGTGGAGAGATCGAGGCGGGTGGGATCCTGAACACCCACGGTATCTTCGGACAGCATGCGCACCTCATCCTCTATTACACGGTCGTCCGGGAGCAAAGCGGCCTCGGCAGTGTACTGGCTGAGCTGTTCGGCAGCATCGGTGTCGGAGAAGCGATGGTCGGCGGTGTGATCGTGCTCGTCGCCGATGGGAGGATATGCGCTCTCGTGTATAAAGTTGCGAGGCTCGTATGCGACACTCATCGTGAACTAGAACGGGGAGGGTTTTGGTAGGGGTGTTGATGAAGGAAGAGGGCACGTTGAGGGTCGTGAATGGCGATCAGAGGCGTCAATATTGTCAATCTGCGTCAGAAACGATAGAATGTTGTCTCTTAGGGCTGCCTAGAGAGGCAGATATATAGAACGACATGATATGTAAAGGCCCCACTTGAGGCTCGGAGGCAGAGGTTGAATAGCTTGATGATGTAACATGTAAGCGGAAGCGAGGCAGGTGAGGCATCCTGGTAACCGTGTTTGCCTTAAGGCGGTTGACACCGGCCATGCTGGTTTCGGTAAGGCTTCCGGCCGGTCGAAGACATTCGGCACCACTTTGGCCGCCGCACGCTTGAACTACAACTGGGCCTTGGACCATGGCAACAGGCAGCAACTACACGACATCATAAACGCCATATTTCATTGAGCCAGCATGTTCAACGATTTAACAGTGTGATGTTCCGAAAACTGTCCCTCAAATAAGCATTCAGACGTTCTTCCTTTGTCGCAACCCCAGAACGCCCTAGAGGACTGCGATGGAGATGGAGAAATGGCCATCACCTGACGCCAGCCAGCTTCATTTTCTGTGACTCGTCAGGCTCTTGACGCAAGGCTCGTCCCCTACAATGTGTGGAGAAAATCCTCGTGCCTGACGTTGCCGCCCACAGGGCAAGGCGAGGCTGTGTGACCCTCCCTCTCTAGCCTGACTTGGCGCGGCTGTGTGCAGGCGGCAACCAACGACATCTTGTCAAATTGCCCCCAAATATCCGTCAGTTGTCTCTTCCTCATGCACCATAGACACCGCAGCCACCATCCTCGGTTCGCCTTAGACAACACTGCCTAGTATGATTCGGTCTCAACATTTAGCATCGCGAGAAATCGGTCCTCATGCTGTATTTCGGTCGGCGCCCCAATTTTGCTTCCTCCCGACCATCCCCTCCATGTCCTGTTCCAACTTGTTGTTCTCGTTTTCTCCTCTCTCTTGTCTGCCCAGCGGCCCCGGCCGTCACAGACAACCTTGTTTACCGACCGCACCTCTACCCCGTTGGCGTCACCTCCGAGGACCTGGTTCTACCTGGGATGGCCAAAACATATCTCGTGGATTCGAGCAGCGTTTCTAATAAAACTTCAATTCCCGGAGCCAGGGCTAGGTGCGTATCTAGTTAAATCGGGCCCTACAAAACCCTCTCTCTGGGAACCACTGAGAACCACCAAAGAGCGTGGTACTCAAGCTTAGCTTTGATAATGTCAACTGTACTGACATGCTCTTCCCACTCACCCGCGACCTTGCCGGCGTTATGGCAGACCAGCTTCACTCTTGGAGCTACCGAGGCGGTGCTCGTTCTATCCGCCCCGGCCTGCTACGAGACCCAGACAATTTTCATCAGTGTATCAGACGGCGGCAACCTCCTTTCTGACTAAGGCCGGCGACAGCGGACTCAGTTGATTGGCAACGAAATCGTCATCACTCGAGTCCACGTTATCCTCCGATGGGCCACCGCCAAGCTCAACACTTGATCACTTCGACTTGATCGTTCATCCTAGGGTGGCGGTAGCTCGACTAGGGTATTCAACGTCATCTCGACTGTCCGATCTTTGATGCCGCTTGCATGAGATTCCCTGTATTGCTTCGAGATCCCCAGGCCACTTGCTGCATTGCTCTTGCCGGAAGAACAACCGTCAAGATGAAGAAGCAAATCTATAGTACTATCGTTCTCACGACCTCAAGGTGTATTAATGAGACTAATAATTTTGGTATTATGAAAGAGCTTGTAGTATATTTTCACTGGACAATGCATATATATGGGTCATGGCCACCTTTTCACCTGTTGCCACTGACGCACCGTCCGTCATTACTCAATTTGACTTCTTTCCTAAAACTTCAGCACCATCCCGAAGCAAACTTACAAGATCCAGGAGACGTGGCTGCAGGTTCACATTGCAGGTTCACATTGCAGACATCATTGCAATGGACATTGTTTTGTTGTATGCAGTACAGCTTGATCCGAACAAGCTCCCAGCAACGCTATGTTCTTCGCTCTCGTTCGTTGGGGTCCGGTCTTTGATGTATCCCCGTCTTCGATCTCGTCGTGGCATGGTTAGTGTGTTGTGTGGACATATGAAGGTGGCAACACTCAGGAGGCCGATGATGTGCCACGCCTACAAGCCGCAAGACCCAGTGCACAACGAACGAGCTGACGAATGGTCGACTCAAGCCGGGATATTCCCTGGATTGAAGGCGTCAAGCCCGTGTATCAGTATGCAAGGACAGCCTTCTCCAGGGCGAGAATTGTTTCACAAATCGGTTCCTTGTCATGTACGCTCACCTATCCTCACCATAGCACCACCGATATGTCCGATTTCACCTCGACCACCGGCGATGCCCAATCTGCGTCGTCTGCGAAGCACCCGTTGCCCATGATGCCTTCCTGTCTCGCCTTACAGCAAGGCGGCACCAAGTCCTGAGGCGCCTGCGACGCCACCCACCCAAGCTATGAAGGGCCCCATTCCCTACCCAAGCGAAGATGCTGCTGCCATAAGCCCGCCGCACCCTCCGCTGTTTGCCTCGACCTGGCCTTCCGCTCTTAGGTCATGAAGCATTACACTGCCAATCGCAAGGACTGGCAGCAGCCCTATATGACCCTCAGGTCGTGTTAGCGCCCCCGAACCTTCTCGTCGGTCTGTCGCGCCAAACCAAGAGGACAAGGATTTCAACGCCTTGCCCGACTATCGCCCGCCTTCCAACTCTCTGCCTAGCAGACCTAACAGCCTCAATGTGGACTGCAAGGGTCAGTCAATTGACCTCGGCGACCACCCACACGCTCACCTGCTTTACCCGGACGAGGTGACGTTGACTGGCAACCTACCTCACCAACAAGCGCCGCATTTTTGAGTGTCGCCTGCAGTGACTGCGCACAGGCAAGGCGTTCCGTAAGACCGATGCCCATCAGGCCTGCAAGATTGACGTCAACAAGGCATCCAAACTGTGGACTGCATTCAACAAGGTGGGCTGGCTTGACGCCGCCTGGACCGGTCTCACCGGTCCCCTTGGCTTCTAGAATGGCGCACTCGCTTTGCCCCCGTGGAATCCAGTCCAGGTCCTCGCGAAGTAGCACAGGCAACAGCAGCTTGTCGAGCCATCGGTGATAGGAAGACCATATCATGTGCTTACCGTCTCGTCAGTCCATCGAGTAGTTTTGGATTTCAGTTTCGTACAGTATAGTACAGTGCAGAACCTGCAATATGCCTAGCAAACACCCTGGGAGAAAGTCCGCTATTTGTTTCCCGGTATGACTTTTATGCTCCCTCAGCTTGCACCGTAGCTGATCATCCTTTAGCATAAACTTGAGCTTCGGCCCTCGCGGTCGAGGTGCTGGAGAAGGCATCCTAGCCTGCCTGGCCACGCTGAGAGCCCCTACACATGCCTCATCATGCCGCAAGTGTTTAGAAGATGGCCCAGATTTAAGAAGATGATGGTGATGATGTGTCGGGAGCTGACCTGAAGCGATGTCTGCAGCAGCGCTGTGCGTGCGTGAATATCGCTGTCAAAGGAATTGGTTATAGGCTTTCAATATCAGAGTGATCTAGCCGGGACATGCCAGCCATGGAAAGATCAAGATCGTGAAGGCGCTGCTGCTCCAGAATGCGGCGTGCGTGGAGTATGTCCAGGTGTGGGCATTGTCTGGTAGATTGGCGACACGACCGAACCTGGGTGCCCGAACGGCGGTGATCCCATTCGTCTTATACTAACGACCGAGGGGAAGAGCGCTATTGAGGTGTTAATCTCCCTCAACCGTCGCCATTTCTTGCTGATAGGGCCCACCAGAGATGGGACCAAATCCATGTCTGGACCACACCCGTGTCTGGGCTTGGCCACACCTCCCCTCCCCGAGCGGGTTCCAAGCTAGCACCGAGCTTAGAACACAAGGCGAAACGGTCAGAAGAAGCGATCCACCAATCCCCATAAAAGTTGTGGTCTAAACAGTATAAGACAAGTCTAAATCTGTCAACTGGATACTTCTGCCCTCCATATGACACTGCCTTCCAGCTAATTTGCTGCCTTGCGGTAACCCCAAGCTGGTCCGCTACATTCTGACGGTGATGCTTCCGGCAGTCATCTTTCAAGGGAAGGGTTTCGCACAATTTGGGATACTCATTGGAGTGGGCACCCGTACACGGTAACATAGCTGCTCATGGGCAGAAGGGAATCGTCGCTGGGTAAAGCGGGCGCAACAGCAATGATACATGGTTTTCAGTCAGTAACTAACTTCAAGTCTGGAAAACAGGCTCAGAAGAGGATGTTGAGCTGGGTGATTTGAATTAAAGAGAGTGTGTGAGAGTAAGAGAGAACTGCGCTGGAGAGAACCTGCGCGTCTGAAGCCGAACTTCTGGTCGGATCGAAGCAGTCGATAACAGGGTCAAGTGGCGACATGAGGTTCCTGACATTGAGCTGCTTGTTGTCCTTGGCATTTGCGAGAGCCATTGCGATTGAGTTCAACAATACAGGTCAAAGGCAGTTGTAATTGAGAGGCAGTGAGATGGGGAAAATAGCAATGATGGAGAAGATTGAGGGACTCATGCCTAGGCTGCGTTTGTAGTTGGAGAGCCTCGTGGATTATGGTCTTACTTGATGATTCGAAGCAGAGATCCTGAGGATTGACGTTGTGCAACTGGGCTAGGATACATTGACACTACCACAGCTCCTCGAGGTAACAACGATATCATCAAGCTACTGGAAATCTGGAAAGCCCCTTCTTCTAGTCCTTATTCTCGGCCGTTGGTGGCCATTGAATGTCAATAGACTAATTCATCGTGTGACGTAAGCCGCTTGTGAGAATTAGAAGGCAACGGTCACGTTCTTGAACGTTGCTGAGTTCTGCTAGGGTCGAGTAACACTTTCTGCTGCAACTAGATGAGTAGTTAACGACAGCCCCGGATTGCTCTCACAAGGACAGGTTTGTTCAGAAAATCCCAGCCCTCGATGAAACCATCCAGCCGCAATGCCTGCCGCAACTTGAAGATGTTCAAGCCATGCCATGCCCGTCAAGACGCCGAACTTGCCGCAGGAAAAGGACAGCGTCGACTGCAAATGTTTCGTCTAGCAATTAATTCGGGCTGCTAAACTGTTTCATTACTTGCAGCTCGAGGACGATTTCCTGGCCTCACAGTTCTTGTTACATCAGATTGAGTTGCTTACGCTGTAATACATAGTTAGAAGAACCCGACCTCAACGCCGACGCAACTTAAAGCTGGGTGTAGGTATCATTTTGATAGATATGTTCCGTAGAAGAATATGCTACAACGAAAGATAAATTCCGCACTCATCAGACAAACCATCTGTCGGAACTAAGGTTGAGTTATGGTAGGCATGATGAACACAAGGTCCCCACTAACCCTGTCCTCAGGTGCTGCTTTGTTTCAGGGCCCAGGTGACGGCTTGAACAATCTCATGGCATCACCTGAATGGTTGTAGAAATTTGAGATGTTTCTTCGGTTCTGTCACGTCCAGCAATGGCTGGTGCTCTTCAGATCAGTTCTAATCCCAAAATCCCCAAGACTCTCTTTCAGACCAACCAAGTGAGTTTTCGTTCTTCTGCGACCCTAACGGACAAGATTCGGTGTGCATGGCCCAGTATGCACACCCCGGTCCGTTGGTCAGGGGCAATATGATGCGTGGCGTGTGCCTGCGCAGATCCCTCAGCAGGACTCACCAGTTATTCACGCAAGGGCGCAGTCCATGACAGCCACGGACGGTGTGGCTTTGGAGGGTTCAAAAGCAAATTCTTAGTGATGCGCTTGGTTACTGGTTACTGGTCAAGTTAAAGTAGGCTCTGTTTCATCTAGCAGTGTGGGTTATCGGTAATCAGGGAACAAACGCTGCGGTCCTGCAGATGAACAGGTTGTCGCACGACATGGAAGGTGCGTTGTTGGGCAGCTGCCGAGGTGGAGAGATAACTCAATTACCAGCCTACATCCCCTCGCAAGGTCTTCTAAACCAGAAATGTTGATTTGCCGGCAGGCAACAGCGTTGGCAAAGAGCCTCCATGCGGGAATCTATTCGCTTGGAGGGTGTGGTTGCTTTCCGTTAAGAGTAGTAGATCTGCTCTTCCATTTCGCCCACGTCAACAGGGAAAATACTACCGGTGGTAGCCGGGCCATTTCACTTCTGGGAGCCCGTCCTACGAAGTATCATATCATACCTGCTGAATGAAAACCGTGGCTTTGTTTCTCATGATAGTGCACAAAGTAACAACCCCTCACCCCCGGTCCGGAACAGAGAGAGCCAGGTTGTAGTGTTGTGGAATGCTCACCAAAAAGACTTACTGGCTTATGGGAAAGTTCATATCACTGGAAACACGACCAGGATATACTTGCCGCTAGTTACCGCAGGTTGCCAGCCATTGAGTGAGGCTCAAATGAGACAACCGTGCTTGAATCTGGACAGTAAACACCATGTCAGGGCCACCCTCCTGGAATCATGCTCTGCAGCACAGAATTGCGATTTCAAGTGGGCTTCCTCAATCACCGCTCACGCTTAAGATCAGGCGAAACCGGAAAGCGCGAAGACCAGAGAGTGCCTGAGCGAAACTGGTCCGTGCAACCCGATCATCATTTGAGGAAAAGGTGGTGATGTTCAGCAACATCACTCTGGTAATTTTCGGCAGGCTCTATCATGCGTTGGCCCCAATCGGTATTCTCCACGATTGGCATGAGTGTGTCATGGATGTCTCCAAGGGGTGGGTGGCATCAGCCGTTGGCTAGAAGGCCTAGACAGAACCTCTATCCGAGTATTATCGCTGTATACTCACTGCTCGCTCATTTGATTCTCGTTTTACTCTGTGCCTGGCCCTGTTGTCTCTTCACATCTCACCACATGCAAAAGAACGTATGTGGTCAATGAATACGTCAATGGGGCCGATGATACAGGAGGCACTCATTCAAGTCGGTATCGTGAGTTGTGGAAATCGAAAGAAGAATGCGATATACTATATTGTTGCGGTAAACTAACGACTCTCCTCCATCATTATCCATCCACCAGATCACGTTTTTAGCCTACGGAAAGACCAACTTAGATAGCTGCGGACTGCAATATGGCAGGGCGGTTGCATGTCCGCACTCCGCCCCCAAGCATACAGTTCAGTGCAGCAGCTACAGGCTCCCAGGCTGTGGCATATCGACTACCTTGAGTGGAAATTTCTCGCCATATGTCCTCATCCACACGGCTGCCCGTTGGCTGTCGCCGTCGTACAGGCTTGACAGAGGCTTTTATTTGAGTCTACCAGGTGGGGGCAGTTATGAGTGAACGCGTGCTCGCACCGCTTATTCGCAAACTGCTGCGGGCCTGATCCCCGTGGCTCGGCTTGACTTTCGGTCCATGCCATTGCCACCAGTCGGAATGGAGAGGCGCTAGGTAGAGGGAACGCCCACCGCTGCCGTGTCTCTATCATCGTGATAGCACTCCGAGAAAGGGACGAGGGACGAGGGGTTGTTGTGGGGAGTTCTGTTTAAGTTATGCGTTTTTGTGGTGATATTCGTAGTAGTTAACAACGAAAGAGAAGGCGAGGTGAGGAAGAGGAATAAAAAATGACGAGGACAATAGAGTCTGGCACTTTGAGGGATATGGTCTTTTAATGATTTCGAAGTAGTTTCTGAAGACGTTGTGAATCTCTGATATCTTGTTGACTAGAGAGAAAGAGAGGAGGAGCATCGGCCCTTTATATAACCTTGTAATGGTATATGTCGATGATCCCGCTTGGCTTTGCCGACTTGTCTCGCTTACTCGTGCAGTAACGCCGTCGTAAAGCCTCACCGCGGGGAGTGAAATATAGGAACACATCACATCAGTGAGTTCCTAATGCACTAAAGGAATAAAGAGACTGGTCATATATGACAAGCCTAGGTTCCTACCGATGGCTGATTACGAAATATATATGGTGTCAGCATGCCGGCAGGCGGCAGGCTTCGAACTGCTAAGCAGTTTCGGCCCGTCAATGCCGATGAGGCTTTAGACTACACGGCTGAGCTTAGAGTTGACAGAGAATCTTCAATGTATGGATCTATCTTGAGTGTTCTCAGGCTGCTGACCTGAACATACTTGGTACGAAGCAGCCTGTGCTAACTTATTGAACGCCTCGATACGATAAAATATGTACAGTGGCCACCCGCCTTCCAAATCGTCGTACATCGCATACCAGACTACTAATACAAATGAAATGCATCGCAACAAGTGATACGGGAGAATCGGGATGCTTAGGTGCGGCTGCGTTGGCCGCCAGATGTTTGTTTGCGGTCAAGTTTGCGAACAACAGCGCCAAGAACAACCTTGAGGATATCATCGGCAGTCAATGCTTTGGCATTGGGGCCGTCGGCTTCGTCCCATGTGACGGAGTCAACCATATCACGGATGCCTTGGTCGGCCAGATCGTCGTCGAGCTCGCGAAGGGCTTCGCGGGCCTTGCGATCGGTGCCAACCTGGAAAAACTGGATACCGACCTGATGAGGTGGTGCCTCTAAGCGGTCGAGCTTGCGCGCCTGTTGGACAATGATGCTCTCCAGGTCATCGGTGGGGCGGCCATCAGTGATGACGATGATGTTCACAGGCTTGACATTCTCGAGGACACGGGCGCGAGCGAGACTATCGACGTAGGGCTTGAGAATGCTATGCAGACGAGTACCCGTCGGGGTGGTACGGGCAGGTGAAACGGTTTTGAAGATGCCACGGATGGTGTCGGCATTGGTGATGTTGTAGTAGCCACCGTCGGCCCTTTCCTTGCCGCCTTTGTTAGGGGAGCGGTGGTTGAGGAAATACAGATCAACACCATCCTTGTCACGGGCTGTGCAGATGGGAGTGATGGCCTGGAGGGCTTCGTCGACTTCTTTCCAGAGAGCCCCAGCCATGGACCCCGAGTCATCGACGAGGAAGACGGTATCGAACTGGCTCAGGAAGGCATACTTGTCATCATCATTGGTGATGCTGGCTAAACTAGGGGCGGGAGAAGCATTCTGACGGCGTGCTGAGGAGTTGACGGTCAGGCCATCGGTCGGAGAGTACGGAGGTGGACATTCATCCGGAGCTGATGATATTTACGTTAGCTGACGGAACCATGGCATCGACAGGAGAAGCGGCTTACTGTTGAGAAAGGGGTTGGCGCCCATCTGAGGGGTTCCCTGGTGGTGCTCCGGGACTGTCTTTCGGCGGCGCTGACCACGGACTCGTCGGGGAGCGAAGTGTCTTTACTGCTAGACAGCTTGCCTTTGAAGCGATCAAGTAGCGATTTGCCCATGGTGGGGAGAAAGCGAAGGAGGGTAAGAAGTGGGAGGGAATATAGGAAGGGGAGTTAGGCTTTTGTAGCGCTGTTGCTCCAGCTGTGCGAAGCTTCACTGGTGATTGTACGACTACTAGACTGGACTGTGCTGTGATGAATCTATATGTAAGATATGCAACGCGAGGTAAAGTAAGTGTGGTGAGGCCCTTGTCAAACAGTGCAGTGCGCCTTGTTATTTGCCTCGAGCACGAAAACTTCGGAGGGATGCAGGGTTCAAATTTGATACGGAGCTCGAACAATGCAGGGAGTAAATACGGTGCTGCTGAAGCATTTGGGGAAAAGCAGCAGCAGCACAGCCCTGTGGAGCCCAAGTTCATTAGGTACAGATATGGGGACGCCAGTGGACTGCTCTGCTCTGCTTCTGCTATTGCTCAGTTGCATAATTACGGGCATCGGGCAAAAGAAAACGATGGGAAGCCAACATGAAAGAACCCTCTCAAATCGCAACTGCGGTCAGTCGCATCGGCACCTCGGTTCGAGTGGCATGACCATTAAGATCCGGCTAGCCGTTTCGCTAGATGGCATAAGGCGAGAAGAGGGATCAGCCATGTACCACGAATCACGCAGCCATACCAAAAGCCATACCAAAAGCCATACCAACAAGCGTAATGGCCGTTCTCAGCTCGTCGCATCGCCATGGGTGAGAGGGTGAGAGGGTGATTGCGGCGAGCCAGTTGCCAATGACTCACATCCTTCAGGGAGCGCCCATGCTCTGTCATGGAGATGGAGAAACGGCCACCCTCCCGCCGCTAGTCAGCTTCGTTTTCCATGCCTTGCCAGGCAGCCCTTGAACGCACGCAAGGCTTGGTCGACAGTATACGTTGTGTGGGGAAGATCCGCATGCCTAACGAACGCTCACGTTCGCCCCTCCGCAGCAATTTCTAGTCTGACATGGCCTGGCTCTGTACAGGGGCGCAATCAACGACGCCTCTCAAATGCAATCCAAACGATCTGTCAGTTGTTTCCTCATGCATCAGAACCCCACCATCACAGCCAGCGTGCGCCGTTCGCCCTAAAATAACCCAGCCTAGGATGATTCGGCCTCGACAGTTGACATCATGGGGAGCGGAGGGAGAGGAGGAAATCAATTGATTCCTCGCGCTGTACACCGAGTAGGTGCCCCAACTATGCTTCCGCCCAATCACCTCTTTCACCTCCTTTTCTTGAGCAGTCTCTCGTAGGAACGCATCCACTCTTTCCTCACACATTCATCCGAATACGCAATGGCTACTTTTCTGCTTTGGCCCCTACACCTCTGACGTCGATCTCCTTGCCTACTACAGAGGTATGGTATTGTTCGTCATTGTTCAGAAGCATAAAGCAACAATTCAGGATATGTGACCCATGGCTCTGATTTGAAGTGTCATTACATACATCTATGCCCTCTATACCCCCAGGAGAATGATATGTCGTGATGTTGTTGTGGTGTTGTTCTTGAAGGCAGGCAGTTCATAAGTGGCGCTTCCATGAAGAGTTGGTATATGCCAAGAGAACACTCCATTTTGCGTGCTACAGACTTGCAGCGACTGGTCTGACAATTCTGGAATGATATAGCATGCAAACTGGCTTAGGCAGCTCGATCGGTATAGCTATACTCCACAAAAGCTATCTTCTTCAAGACGTGCTAGTCTTACAATACATTCTCAGAATCGTGTTAGCAAGTGTCCTTGACTAACGGTGATGGCATCAATAGATTGGACAAGCGGCCCACCCTTTCATCTTCTTTCACTCTTTACGCTTCCATTTCATATCCATAACAGTACACGCTGCAAATAGCATAGCCATGATGCCCTTGGCCCCTCATATGTAATACACCGGATCATGCCCTTCAGTTTCAGGGCCCGAAAGCATTTGTCCGCTTGCCTGTACTGTTTGTGCTCCATGCTGGTTTATACATCCCCAATTTTCATAATGACTTGGTACATTCGGGTGCGGCATGGTTGAGTTCGAGTTATTCAACGGGTTTTACCAGTTCCCTTGCGGCATCATATCGGATGGCATTGTATTTGGGTCAACCAGTACAGTAAAGACTGCACCATTCGCGGATGATATCGGTGGAGGGTAAATAGTCTGAAATCCCGCCGCTCCACGATGCTCGTTGGATCCATGTGTGTCTGTTATATAGGGGTATGATGCTGGTTGCCGATCGATCCTCCACTATACGATGCAGAACGGGCGGGTGGTTGAAACTCTGCCCAGTTAACATCTTCACGAGCTACGCTTTCAGATTGCCCTGGTGCCCAGACTGGTGCTCCAGGTGGTGCCTGAGAGTACCCGGGGAAATGTGTGTGCATAGGAGCTCCCATGGAATAATGACTCCAGGAAGAGTCAGGATCGTTTTGGTTGAGCATGCCATTTGCATAAACGTCTGCCGGGACCAATTCCGATACCGGTTGTGTTTCACTGCCGAATGATTGACTCGGTAATGATCCGTTGGGTATATCTTCTTTCTCAATAATTAGCATCACGATTAGATCCAATGGGATTTTATTTGAAGACCCTACCATCTCCTTGTTGCGAGAAGCCCTCATCAGATGATGATTGCATAGCTGGAACTGACATGCTATCCGAAAAGGATGTGGTTCCTGCATACTGTTGGACTCCTGTGTTATCGACTGGTCCATTTCCATCTGTGACTGATGCTGGTGATGATATGGACGTTATTCTGGTCCCAACCGAAGACCTAGATTGGATCTTGGGCCGTGGTTCCGCCGCCGCTTGTTCATCTACTGAACTGAAGTTGCAATCCTTCTTAAGTCGAATACAGTTGGTACATTTAGTCTGTCCATCAGGGAAGTGATGCATCGAATCTTGCGTCTCCGACAATGATCTGGGGCAATCGTCAGCATAGAATAAGCAATTAACAAAGAAAATACGTATGCATACTGCATGCAATCGAAGTCCTGTGGTATCCCAACTTTGTTCTCTTCTTCTCTCCTTGTGCTCCAGAAGCCATCTGTTTCTCCGGAGTAGTATCGTGCCGAATCCCGTTTACAGGCGTCGAGAGTGATCTCCTAGGTGCCAAGTTCGCATTTCTGGGCCCAGCTGGAGGTGCTCTGGGGTGGCCTCTGCCATCCACCGAAATCAACTGCCCCTCTTGCATATTGGACTCGGAGGCGTACGCGTGCTGGGGTAACTCCATGGCTGCTTGACCGGACGATAATAACGGAAACTGGTAAGACATGACGGTGGTCATTGGCGTGGACTTGAGAAGCTGCGCTGTCCCGGGAGTCCATTGCTCTCAGGGTTCCGGTCTTGAGTTTGAAGGTGGGAAGATGGCGAGGGCCATGAAAGAGGACCCGTCCACTATTCTAAGCTATCCCCGGTGCTTTTAACCTTTCGGTAGCTGAGGTGATGGAGGATGCAAGGCACCAGCAGGTCGATCGAGATGTCGAAACCGAGGGGTCAAGCTACAGAGTGTATCCGCACAAAGAAGCTGTCGTCGAAGACGCCCTGGTAAGTTATGCGTCCAAAAGGAATCCGCAGTTCGGATGATGAATGGCTTCCTTCTGACAAGCAAAATGATGCAGCAAAGTGCCGTGAATGAAGGATGTTTGATGTCTTCTGCCTATAGAAAGAAAGTCGCGCAACAGCGCCGTAATATGGAGGCGCGATTGCTGAGCTTGAGTAGCGTCGTGAGATGATGACTTGTGCGAAATCCAATAATGTAGACGGCTATATCTCTGTAGCCTGGCGGAATGTCTTGCAACACTGGCGACGAACCAACTCGGCCCAGGAGAGGGAATTCTGTCGAGGTGTCAGGGTGACTGGTTCCACGACAGACAGAACCAAGGTAGAAGCCTGGTCGCCAGCATTATCTAGCTTGCTCCTATTTCGTTTGCCAAAGCACCGGAAGAAGACAAGAGGCATCAAAGGTCTCTTACAAGCTGTCGTGAAAGACAATCTGAATCAGGTGGGTGATGGAAGCATCAAGGGCATAGGATGCTGCCGTCGTATTCTTGAGGTCGACCCCAAAACCAGTACGTTCGTTTGTTGAATGCGAAATATGGGAGGACAAAGCCAGGTATATGTAGGTCGCTGGCCAAAAACACACCTCGAGGTCTGGTGTCTGCAGGTGATATAGTGAGGGGGCGAACATATGAAGATGTGGGCACTAGGATCGGACCGTGGAACCTTATTGGTGCCGCTCACACAAAAAGACGTGTCTTAAATGATCTTTCCGGATCAGATAAATGGTCGTCTCTAAAACTGTTGTTTACCGGCTGGTACATACCGTGACGCTGCACTGAACCCCTGTCTAGTCTCTCGATCCGGCGGTGTTCTGCAAGGGTTCAACCAACGACAACTGTCAAATCCGTCTCTCCCCATCCCCGAAAATGGTGTCAAAGCGAGAACAAGAGGCGACACGAGGCATATGAGCGTCCATCCCAAAATTGAGCTCATGCAAAGGGGACAAATCATCTGGTCGCCACACTGGGAAGCCGATACCTCTGACCTGTCGGATGTCCATGCTGCACAGAGTCGCCAAACTATGGAGTCTAGTTTCATGCAGATGCAGGCGCATGTGAAGGCGCACGCATGACAATGCAAACCAATGACGAGAATTGGCTACATTGGGACGGTGAGTTGACCTATAGTCAATCGTGACTGAAACTTCGTCAGCCCTTTTTCCCACCAAGAGGCCTGTTCTCATGTATATCCGGCTATGTTAACGATTCTATCAGCCATCAGGGATCGCGGCAAGCGCGATAAACGTGGAGTAGATAAGGAGGGGTCGTGTTACCCCTTGGCCGCAACCCATCATTCATGCAGCCATCCAACGAGCCTTGGGAGAGACTCTTGCAAGGTTCTGACCGCACCACCATGCCACTGCCGCCATCCACACCTAACGCTAGTTTCTAATCGCGAATGGACTAAGACCTATCGTTGTTGCAGCTGGCATTCTAAGCTAGTGTCAGAACGAACCCCTGTCTTTCAGCAAAACGAGTAACGAACGGCTGCGCAGCAGCTGTTCAGGGTTTTACATGATCGCGCGCATTCGGACGCTCATCTTCCCCAACGAAACTTGAAGCGTTCGCCTTCACACTGCTGCCGATTACATGGCGTCTGTTGTTGGCCGATCCTTTTCGTGTGCCCCAACCTTTCATTGCAGACTGCTGCGAATGAGGGGCTGCAACTTAGGGAGAGCGGAAGATCCCCACTGCAAGTGCAAGTAAATCCCACCCTCCACCCCACCATCTGTCTAACCAGAAGTCCATATCAACCTCTTCGTTTTGTGATGGGTCACACGCCTTGTCTATCGCACGATGCTCCAGAAAGGCCGAATTGGAACTGTCTACAAAATTTTCACGTCGCATCGGGCGTAGCCGCGTCTCAACGTCGTCGTGGCTCTTTCCTGGTAGCTCATAGCAGGCCTAGAGGAGCACGTACGGGAAGATTTAGGCTAGAGTGAGAACAATGGAGAACCAAGAATATAGTTAACATGAAGAGCAATTATATGGGCTGTGGTTCATAAGCATAGTGATGGATATGTCAATGAATAACTTTTTCGCTAGCAAAGCAGAAGAGACTGACTTGAAACCGACGAGAGAAAAAAATGTCGGATGCAAAACGGGCCTACCTGTAATCACTCGTCTTTTGAAACATCTCGTACGTTTCCCAAGCAAAGGTGTGATGTGATGGAATGGTTTACAGATTTCTTGGGGGCTGCTGAGCCAACACAGCGTCTGCTCAGCGTCTGCTCTTGCTTCTGACTCTGTGTTTTTTTTTTTTTACTCATAGCCGGCCTTCTGCAGCCAGTCCCACCACACTCCCCATGGTTACGCTGCATCAAAGACTTGCTAGAGAAGAGAGAAGAGTGAAGAGTGAAAGATAATGGTAAGTTAGGCAAGTAATTACATTACGCATTGCCGACCACAGTGGTAGGCAATATTTCTTCCGACGCCTACGGCCATCTCGGACAATGTCAATACCGGAGATCGGGGCAAGGCAGGAAGGCAAAGCCATGGGAGCCAGTGGGCTTTGACTTTTCTGGTCTCTGCTGTGAAGATATCGATCCGTGCGGTACGGTGTGTGGCAACCTGAATGGCTGAAGGGAGGGGCTGCAGTCTGCCCCGCTACGGAAGCTCATAGCAAGACGAGACAAGGCCCAATGAGGCGCCAGGGAGGCTCACAGCCATCGGCATGAATTTCGTCCACACCAGTCTCTACATTTGGAATCGTGGCCAGTGAAATCTGTGTGCCCCCATAAGGATCTGAAGGTTTACATAAGTCTAATAGGTCGAAGAATGGTAACACGGCGCCTTACTCTCATGACCAAGTCCTCCATCCTATACATCGAAGCACCCTGGCCTCCCAGCCCCAACATCCGACTCTTCCTTCTACCACTTCGGTGTCTTTCTGGATCTACATATTGTGTGACAGACCAGGGTGGAGCACAGCAGCTTTTACAAGTGACAGACCTAGAGGCGTCGCCTTGAAATTCGTAGAGCATGGCCTCAATCGGGTATCACGGCACGATTGTCGAGTTATCTAGGGCTCCCGCAGCTTGATTGAGGCCAACCAAACAGACAATCAGGTACTTGTTATTTCCACTACAAGATATAATCATTAGCCTTCAGCCTGATCGTCAACCACTTTCTTCTTGCCTGAAGCTTGTTAATAATGGTGTTGGTCGTGGCAGGTGGCTATTTTCGATGTGGAAGGCAAGGTCCTTTCGCCGGATCGAGAACTCCTGGCCTTCCAGATTCGACACTCTCCCCATTTCGGCTGCGATTCGCCATATCAAATGCGCGCATCCATCAAGGAGCAAGCATACAAAGACAATATAGATATTAAGAAAGCAGTCCTGCCTCGGCGTAATACCAAACTTTTGTTTTCTTTTATTGTGATTGCTGTCCGCTACAAGATCCGGTGTAAATGCAATACAGGTCAGCTGGAGCAGCCCAGGTTCTCAGAGCACTTCATTTGCTTCGTTGATGGGACTTCATGTTTAGGCAATAGAGTCGAACCTAGGTGCGCAGATTGCCACACCCCCACAAGCTGTCTGGTGGAAGAAAAACTTATAAGAAAAGTGAATGCCGATGATCTATTGAAGCTTACAAAATGCATGGGAAGCAGCCGGGGTTACATCGTGGACCACGGCGTGACGGCTGTGTGCCTCTCACGGGCCGATCGATTAGTGCATGTCGTGGGCTAGGAATGTTGTTCCACCTACCCCAATTATTACAACACCCAGGAGCTCGTTGGGATCCGCCCTTGCATGCGAGGGTTTGGTCATTGTTCCTGAACGCAGGCACTTGACCATGCCGCATATTCTTTTTCATCATAAGCATGCGCAACAACAGTTGCATGCAGCCTGTTTAATTTGCTTGCCTAGCTTCTCAAGACCATCAGGATAGGCCTAATGAGCAGCTCTCCTAATTCTACAGTGCATTAACCCTAATATGTATTCTCCACAATCGGTATTGAGGTTATGATTGTTCTCTTTATGGGGTAGGCGGCACCGGCCGTGGGCTACCGTGTAGATAGCCCTCGACAGAACCCTTGTCTCGATGTGATCGTTGTCTGCTCATCCCCGCTACGTTGTTTCCCTTTTCACTCTGTGCCTGCTTCTGTTGGCTCTTCTCACCCTACCACCAGAAGTATAACGGGTTGGAGAAACGCGCCAGCCAGGCCCATGATGCAGCAGGCACTGATTCGGGTTCAATATGGCGGCCGGTGAAGAAGGTGATAGATAAACAATAGAGATTCCATCGTCACAGTCTATTAAAAACTCACCTGCGTCATTTCTTGCATTTTTTATCCAGCAGACTATAGTTTCAGCTCACGGAGTAAACTACTTAGATGACTGCGTGCTGCATGCCGCGTCCAAGCACCGTGGGGCTGTGGCACATCCGTTACCGTGACTGGGAACTTGACTCCACTAGTTTTCATCCCCACGGCTGCCCGCTGGCCGTCGCCGCCGTACGGGCTTGGCAGTGGGTCACCGCGTGCGCTCTCCGTTATTTGACAGACACAGTAACCGGGATCTCTATTCCACAACCTGATTTTCGGTCCACGTCGGTGCTGCCTATGGCAGCATCGAGGCGCCAGAGCAAGGGCTTACCAATTGATAATGTGTCGGCCTCATCCCGAAACCACTTTGAGAGGGGAAGGACAGAGTAGGATGGAGGGGTTGTTCCAGCTAGTTCTGCTTGGATTTCTGCGTCTTTGTCGACCGCCTTAGCAGGTAGTAAAGAAAATGCAAGAATGAAAGAAGACGAAGATAAAAAGAAAGAAAGACAGAAAGAACAAGGGCAACAGCGTCTGGCACTCTGATCTCGCAGTAAGGTAAAGAACGTCTTCGATACGACTTCTAATTGCCAAGAGTCCACTCAAAGCACCAAAGCTCTTCCCTTGACCAAAGGATATCGATGGCTTCCGTATCTGGATGATGTCAGGACGAACTTGAGAGCCAGACATTGAAGAGGGTTTATGCCTCTTGGGACGACCATTCCGGTCGGTCAGGCCGGTGTTTCTCAGTTGTGACGTGAGAGTTTTTCCCCTGTCCAGCAAATATATACATGGTAGTTCTCTGCTGTCACACGGTCTAGCAAACTGTGCGACGGTATCCATCACTACAAAGAGAAGAGTCGATTGATACACACTCAGCCTGGTCACAACTAGCCATTTAGGAAAGGGCTAGAGCAGAGCGTTATAGGACCATAAGCACATGATAATCGCGAGAAAAAAGTGAGAAACAAAGATGCACTACTAGTCAAAGAGGATGCAATGCTTATGACGACGATTTGTTCCGGAAGTTGACGCCTTTAGCCAGCATACATATGCACTTGTGCTAATTAATCGGCCTGACAGATCGGTTAACCAGGAATTTGTGCCTACAGACCCATTTTCTCCTCTTCTTGTAACCTTCTCGACATGGACCGTTGATGCAATCTACACCGGTCATGCAACACAATACTGACAAACCAAACCACCCTTCTTTTAGCGTGCCTAGGGGTGGGGAGTTACTTCTTCTTGTTTCGTTGACCGAAATTTTCCGATAACTTGCCTTCGCTATCTGCAATATTTGCGACAATGTGGGATAGGGCCTCTCTATGATTTACTTAGTCAACTGATACTGGTGTTTTCATTCTCCCAATCATGCCTTGCCAAGCTGGGAGCAGATTTGTGCCTGATTGAACCAGGACACTCGTGCGCACTCGGATCTGCCCTCAATTCCACCATTGCGTATTCCCAAACGTGATGGGTTGTGAAAGTAACTAATTTTCTATGTAACAGCGCACATGAAGCAGCGAAGCAATATTTATCCTAGAGTAACCGCTTCAAAAATCAGAATGAGACGGAACACCATCAGAACTCACGGTATGTTCGTCACTACTTTGTAGTCATGCTTGGCCCCTGTAGGCTGTTATCAGGCCTTCCACGACCTACAAATCGATTCTATTATGCTACAATGCTGTCACGCAGGTAGGCGAGCACGACTCCCTGTCTCCCAAAGCAGGATGAGCCATCCGAAGAACTGCCAATGCTTACACCCAGAGCCATCGGGCAGTTACAGATTAGGCACATCCAGGACTGAGGCGCTACACTGAAGGAACTTAGCTCCACCCTCTGATCTGCCGTGTCATTTAATCAATGGATGCCCGGCTTCTTTACCTAATTTGATCTCCCTCCTTGCTATTTGGGTCGTTCCTGCGACAAACGGCCCTTCTTCTCTTGAGCATCCCACCGGCGCGGGGGTTGTTGAAACAGCCAAAGCATGAATAGACACATACACCCCTTCAAGATGATTGGCAACCCTTCACTCAGCCAAGGTCCGAGAAAAACGAACACAATCAAGACAATAGTCCTGACGCTATATATAATGGCCTTCTTTACGGAGCCTTTCTGTGGTCCCTTTGTTTCATCTAGACTCTTGCCGAGGAGCACTTTTCCAGACAATCGGAGGCCCTGGCCCTGGATGCTGTCCTGTCCTGGTTCTGCCGCGGCTGCAATCTTCTTCTTGGCGACTGTGAGCAGCGAGCTCACGTCAAACATAGTCTTCCGCAAGTCACCGTGGAGGCGAATTACATCGACCTTATCGTTCTTGTCGGCACGGAGCGGCGTCAGCTTCTCAATGTCCTCGATCAATTTTGTTATGAAGGCCCCAGTCGTGGCCGTATTCTGCAAGCAATCCTGAATTTGGCTGTGAACAGTATACAAAAATCCCCGGATTTCATCAACGGCACGGTTTCCGGCCGGTGCGCTGTCGATGCCATCCAGCCTTTTGAACACGGTTTCGAGAATGTAGAACGAGATCACTTGCTTGTCGTTATCGAAGACCTCGAGCATTTGCCACATGCTCATGAGACACTTTCCACGCAGCTTGCTGTTCGCCTGGGTAAGAGCCTCGGTTTTTATCGTTTCAAGTTTCAGCCGCATCTGGTAAGAGTCGGCGCCATGTCGAGCCTCCTCGGCGTCGGCTGCCAATCTGCCCTGCATGTCATTGCTCCGCTTGAGCTCGGCCTGCGTTTCACAAAGTGTTTTCACAATGTCTTTAGTTCGACTCTCCTGATTCTCGATTTGGCGTTCCATGCTCGTGATGCGCGCGGCATTCTTGGTATCTGCCTTCTTGTACTGATTCACCAACTCCGTGGCCTCCGCTAGGCGACCTTGTAACCGTTCCGGCTTACCTCCTCAGCGGTTATTTCTTCCTCTAGCTTCTTCTGAAGTGTCTCCTTCCTTTTGCATCAACCTCCATCTCCTTGATCAGCAGTTGGAGCCGTTCAATCTCCTCCGCTGTCTGCTCCTTGATTGTGGCTGTCTCCTTGAACACCTCGCGCGCCTTAGCTCTAGCCTTCGCCGCGCCTGCCTGGGCCTTCTTGTTGGACTTTTCGATTTTCTTGATTTCTTCTTTCATCGCAGTGTTATTTTTTGTCAGGGTGTTGCGAGTACTGACTAGTTTCGCTGACATCGTCTTGATAGCCTGGAGGTCCTGATCGCCCTTGACACGGCGGCGCTCGAGCATTATGATGCGCTTATTGGCAGTGGACAAATTGGCCTCAGCCTGGCATAGCCGGGTCCATGTACGCCGATGCGTAGTCTCATGTAATTTGGTCGCCCAGTCGATGACTTTCTCAAGCCTTTTTGAATAGTCGTCGAATCTCATTTTAGCTTCGGTGATAGCTCCAATTTCGCCCTGGAAATAAGCCTCCATCTTTGCGGCCGCGGTCATAGATGCTTTTTCCCTCGTCTGAATCCCTCTCGATGCATGCAATATGTCCATGTAGACCATTGATGTAATGATCGCGGCCGCATATCTCCCCATCTGCCCGCTCCAATTGAATAGCCATATCATTCTGGCGGCATTGCAGCTCTGCAATGTGCCTCCCCATCTCGAGGACCTCCTCCTTAGCTCTTCGTTATCCTGCTGAACGACCGCTGCATTCCATCGTTCCTCGTCGAGCTTTCGCAGAAGGGTGTCGTTGTTGAATGTGATGAGCTCAGAGTTGCCTCTTGTCTCTTGGATATACTTCTGAAGCACCTCAACTTGTCTCCTAAAGGCGTCGCGTTCCTGCTCGCAATCTGTAAGATTTGACCGAAGTGACCTGTTTTCAGAGTTGACAGAACGAATGATTTGTTCGGGAGTCATCTTCGTTAGGGTGCGAAAATAATTGCCGTCGGCAGGCGAAGCTTCGCACAATACTGCAAGCGAGGTTTGAGATGGGAAGGGTCCAAGTTTTGATGAGCAAAGGATAAACCATCTGGAGTGCTGTATAAAATGTCGCCAGGGCGAGCTTTTAAAATGCAAGAAGGCGGATCTTCACAAGTCAGGGGTCTGCGTTATTGGACCCTCGCACCAACAGCCCAGGGAGTACGGTACCAGTATCGGCAGGCGCGTCGGGTTTAACCACACACCCTATTTCACACCTGCTCGAATCCCCAACTCATCAACAACCCACCCCACCAGCATCCCTAAGCTTATTGCTAGTCGAAATGGCCTGGCCCTAGCCACCAGGAACGTCCATTTCCCATTCGGCCGCGGTTACGGGCGGTGCAATCTTCATCTCCTAGTTGACCATGTTACCATGCAAGCGACCCATGTGGGGCACGGAGACGTGTGTTGACGGGACGGGCAGGTGAGCCGGGGTTTGCCTTGTTCGGCCGCACGAGTGCGAAGGGCGAGGCGGGAAACTACTGGGACGGATATGGGAAGCCAGGGCGCTTCAGCACCATGCCCAGACAGTGGCGGCCGGAGACTTGAGAAAGAATGAGCCGATAGGATGTGGATGAGACGAAAAGCAGTAAGTTATCTTGGCCCGAGGAGAAAAACAGGAGCGGAAAGACGGTAGAGTGGTGAGACGGAAAATTAAAAAAGTAACAGAACAAGAATGAAAACACAGGAAGAGAGAAATTGCAAAGGAAGATTGAAAAGGCTCGGAAGGAAATGGAACATAACGGATAGTCTGAAGGATGTTTACTCTTCTTTTTAGCATCTTGTTCTTTTGAATGAACCACGAGTGAAATGATAATAGCGTCATCTATCCACCCATTTGCAGGCCGCCCAATTACCCTAGCCACCAAGTTTAAACATAAAGGAAGCATTTGGACATACTGTCAACGTTTAAATTTGTGATTGTTCGAGACCCCATGGCATGCGATGGGTAAATCCTGAATATCATTCGGTTGTACATTCATTAAACTCTGTCTAGGCTGGCTTTGAATAAGATGCACCATTCGAATCAGTCTCATTCCCTATTCATGCCCGTCATACCAACAGATACCAACCGAGTGGCAGATGGAGTGTTGGCGCGGCCAATAGCTCTACCCAACAAGAAGTCTCAGACGCCAACGGCATCTCCCTATGCTAACTGAGGAATGCCAAAGGTAGAGTCGGCAACAGCGTAGTACGGACAATGCCTAGCAGTTGCTCTGAATATACAAAGTTATGAGGAGATGCCTCTCCTGTAGGGGCCAATGGGGAATCCCGCAAACCTTTAGAGCTACGTCGCTATCTCATATAATCATTGCAGACAAATAGGCCTATTAACGTAGCGAATTACTGATTGACCGGTATATATGAGAACAGACCGGAATGAAGCACTACGCAGCCAATGCTTATGATTCCAGGCTTGCAAGACTCGGCAGACCATGGGAAGCAAACACACAGACAAAAACTAAGCAGCCATACCCACAAAGACATCGGCAACTTTTTAGGCCGAGGCCGGGGTAGAGCACCGTTCTTTCATTTTTCTGGTCCCTATCTGGAGGCAGATCTAGTAGTGTCTCTGCATCATCTTGTCATACCTTGGCGTGTGGATCCAGATTTCCACAGCTAGCATCCGTGCGTTTTCACTAGAGAAGTTTGAATTCTCATCTTGAAGTCTATTCCAGTCCAGGTTTTGACATTATACCACTCTTACCTTGTTCAAGTTACCAAACTTCCTCTTCGTATTGTTCTACAATTGATAACACACGCTCGCCATGGTGCTGCACACTTGGAAGAAGTGGTAAGAGCGCGCCATCAATCAAGTGCGAGGACTGCTCGATAACGAGAAACTGTATCCCAGAGTCTATCGTCAAGGTGGTACCTTATTAGCAAGAAGCTAGGGAGCCTGCCGAGCTTTGAATTCACAGACTTTGGTCGTCGAGAGCAACGCAACATTTGCGGTGATGTCATTTTCTCTTCTCTTTCCCTCGCCGTTGGCAACGCTTGAATCTAGCACCTTGTGGACGGTTTTGTCACTTCAGGGTCATAACGATCGGCGTGGGTCCACTGGATTGAAGCCAGACTGGACATTGTCACTCTGAATTATATCAGCAGACCATGTAGAAGCCCCACAACGTCTTAGTCAGACGTCGGTACATAGAGTAACTTCCTGAACCTCTTACCACCAAAAATACTAGGCAGGGACTTTTAACGATACATCGATGGAAGACAAAGGACGAAGATATCAACAGCAGAGCCGGGGCCCGGCCCGGCCTCGAAGGGTCAGGGGCCCGGCCGTTGAACCGGCTGCTGACGAAGGCACCGTTGAACCGGCTGCTGACGAAGGCATTGACTTCGATATCATCCTGAACGATAGTCGGCTGGAACAAGATGCGGATAGCACATACAGACCAAATATCAAGCCCACGGACGCTATAGGCAGCCAATTTGAACCGTGCCACGTCCCGGAACATCCCTTTGAAGTCCATGACCTTCCTGTATCGCCGTTGAAGCTATTCCAGCATTTCCTACCTATCTGGCTCGTTGAAAGCTGGGTTGACTATACCAATAGAAACCCGGGTCCTGACGGCCGTACGATTATAACGTCTGTCTCGGAAATCTATATATGGATAGCTATGATAATATATATAGATTTAAATCCTAAAAATCCTATAGGGACTATTGGAAGGGCCAACGGCTGGGGAAATGCCTCGACACACCGTATAGCAAGATATATGTCGTTTGACCGATTTTCCCTACTAAGAAGACGGCTTCGAATCGACGATCCGGATACAATAGATATGGATGTCCCGGATCCTTATAATAAGGTCAATGAATGGGCCAATATCATGATGAACGCTGCCGTCAGCATCGTCAGCGTTGGAAGCATCGTGACTGTCGATGAGGCTATGCAGGCCTTCCAAGGCCGTTCCAAACAGAAGGTGACGATCAAGGGAAAACCCACACCCACAGGGCCTCAAGATCTGGGTCCTAGCTGTTGCCGGATATATGTTGCAGTGGCTATGGCACAGGCCCGGCTGCGGTCCTGTGGGCATTGAAGGCCGGGGCCCCGGAAAGCTAGGAACAAGGTCACATCGTCAGACGGCTTATTAGACGGCTCATCAGACGGCTCGTCAGACAAGGCCCCGGCGTTGACCATGACCCAAGCCGTCGTTGTGGCCCTTATAAAGCGGCTGCCGCCATCTAGATGTCATGTCTATATAGATAACTTATTCCCGTCTCCGGGCCTCTTCGTTGCCCTCATGCAGCTAGGGATAGGGGCCACCGGCACATGCCGTACGAACTGTGGTCTGTATCGCCGTCTCGTTGAATTGAAGGAAGATGACCGGAAAGGACGGAAAATGTGGTCCTATGGCCGGATTCAATCGTGGCCAACACCAGATAACAAGGTCAGTCACTCACATAGTCAGTCAGTCAGTCAGTCAGCTAGTCATAGCTATATATATATATATAGCTATGACTAGCTGACTGACTGACTGACTGACCGTCTTGAAGGTCAACCAGATAGCTTGGAAAGACAATGCCTTAGTGTTGTTTTTGACCACTGTTTATGACGGTAGCGAGACCGTTGTCTGTACGAGGAAGCGGCCAACATCGTCACATCGCTGTTCAGGCCCAATTAAACAGTTCTTTGGAGACGAGCCGGTCAAAGAGGTCCTGATCCCGGCTGTGGCTTTTGACTATAACCATCATATGAACGGCGTAGATATTGCAGATCATCTAAGATCGAATATGCGTACAGGAAATCATCGTCAACGCCGGGGCCCGGCTAGGGCCCTTGCCTGGGACTTCCTCCTCAAGACGGCTGTTTCTAATAGCTTCATTTTGCAGAGAGACGGGCAGCCGGCTTGGCCACGCTATAGATCCCTGGGCCTGTGGCAGGAAGCTGTTTCTGACGAATTATGTAGGAAATATTGGTCGATATATAGGAAGGAAAAGGGATCCTGGAAGAGATATCGAGCCGGGAACGAATTTATCCGCATATCACAACACCATTGGATTGATAGAGGGAAAAGATCCCGTTGTCTTAGCTGCAAAGGCTTGCAAATTTCCCTCGAACTCGCAGCTCTGAACGCCCTTTTCAACGCCCTCGAAAACGCCGTTGCAGGCCGGGCCCTGACCTTGACGATGACTTCAACGATGACCTTGACGAAAACCCTCACCCGGATCCGCCGGAGGCTCCCAAAGCTAAAACTACGAATATGGGCTGTGATGTCTGTAATGTAGCTATATGTAACGCGGGGCAATGCTGGTACCTCTATCATCGGCCAATTTACTAGGCCTTCTATGTATCTAGTTTTTATCCGGTTCCAATTGGTCAATTTACTGGTTTGCTACCTAGTCTGAGCCTTACCGGCCTCAAGGGGATAGTTACCGAGGCTTAGTCTTATATGGATTGGTATCTCACCCTAAGCATGTCTTCTTAGCACCTGCTCACTTGATGGAAGCTCAAATGCTTATGTCAGAACTACAATAGGCAGGGTTGACTCCAAGTTACAGTGCCGCAGTCCAAGCTTAACGTAGCTGCTCTCGTACGAACTAGGTCCAAATGTATTAATTCAAGTAGCCATGGGGCTTTTCATCTTCCATTCTCGTTTGCTGCGAGAACTTGGAGACGAACTACGCCTTTGATAAGAATTGGAGTTAGCATATGCTTGGTTATGCAGTCTCCAAGCGCTTCTGATGGCAAAATCATAGATCACAGAACGGAGTTCTTACAGAGATCTCTTTTTAGCAATTGTTAGCGGTAGCAGTAAGACGGTAGCAGCTTATTTAAGGACTGAGGAATTGTTCCGATGCCAGGTTAATTTGCAAACTCTGATATGAACCGCGAATATATGAACCGCGAATATATAAACCGCGAAGAAAGTCGTCAAAATCAGCAGGAGATGTTGAATTTTTACAGCAGAGAGCGGTATTACCAGATCGCATCAAGATCCATGTGCTTAAGTCTACCGACCGTATTGAAGCATTTATGCTGAAGTGACCGTCTACAGGTAGGAGATGAAGTAAGGTCTCTCATATTGAACAAATATCCATATAGAATTGCGAGATGTGAAGCTACGCAAACAGCCTACTGTTGGTTGTCCCTGAATCATTTAGCGCCAATCCCTCAGATGCACATTACCTTAGGCTGATAGGTCACCACAAGGCATTCAACAAAGCAAAATGCATGCTTGTTGGAGGAAATTGAACTCATGGGATTATAAGCGATTCCACGAGGGTTCTACCGCGCTGGGGCATTGAACTGATCACCTGCGTAGAGATCGGTACGAATTTTCAGTGGTAGTGGCTAACAGAATCCAACCAATCGACCCAACCGAGACTTGAAGTATTGCATGAGATGTAGAGTTCGCAACTACAGAAGATGGTTCCTGGTAATGACTTCACTTCCAACCAAGTGATTCTTGGAGGTCTGGAGATATTTTCGCAAGCGATTCACCGAGCCTCGTCTGGCTCAGAATGAATTTGGAAAACATATGACGATACAATTGACAAAACCAAAGGACTCTGTGGTTGGGTAAGACTACAACACCGATGAATTCCTCATGGCCCGAAACTCGAAGCTCGTGTTGTAAGATGAAGTAAATAGAGTCTGGAAGGAGAAGCCAGGTTTGGCCTGTGAGTATATAGCCAACTCTCTTGATCCATGTGTTGGACGCAAAAATCAGATTTGATCTTCATGTCTGCGTATCCCGTCTACCAACGCCATACTTTCGGCACGTTATTATTCAATAACGTCTGTGACGATTAAGACGAACCGGGCTTGTCATGCTCCGTGATGGCGTTACCAGCTGCAAGAAAACTATATCCACATATTGGTTTCGAACCTGTCCGGGACATCAGGACGATAGAAAGAGATTTCTCGAGCATGGCCAGGCCTTCTGAAGCTAGCCGCTAAGGGGGCAATGGAAGGATCGGCTTGCTGTCTTGATGTCTTTAAGTCCAATAGTGAAAGTCTTCAATCTTTATTAAGAATTTCCAGCTCTCCTGTTATGACTGCAAAGACACCCAGCGTGAAAATAGCAACAGTTGCTAGTTATTACAAACTGGCTACGGGTTGCTATAAGGCATGTTCTTTAAGAAATCATCTAGTGTTGTGTTCTTGCCGGTTGCTTTCATCAATGCCACGAGATGCGAATGCAACGAGCAAACTACCCTAGAGTACACGTGAATTCCAGTAGAGGTCTAGGGTAGGAATCCATGACACCCATGACACATGACACGCCGACCACAAACCAAAAATTCCCTTGACCCTTCAGATTTAACGGGTGTCCTAGCT